>PVIY010035877.1:0-25913 GCA_004026745.1 Myrmecophaga tridactyla
AGATTTAGCATCACTAATTGCAGAAGACACTCCCTTTTGGCTGATTACAAATGGATTCAGCTGTGGATGCAGCTGATGTGCTCATGACCTAATCCTGTGAAATGTCCTCATTGCAACAGACAGGCCAACGCTTGCCCAATCAGATAAACAGGTACCACAACTTGGCCAAGTTGACACGTGTCCCTAACCATGACAATGCATAAAATGTATTTGACAAAAACTATTTTTCTTTCGTCATAAAATCATTGAGAAAAATAAGAATAAAAGAGACTTCCTCAATATGATGAAGTGTATATATATATAAACATGGCAAAATTTTATGCTCAATGTTGACTGATGGCCTTCTTTTCAATTTCTGGGACAAGAAAATGATGCTTAACTTCACCTCCGCTATTTCGTATTGTAGTGAAAGACTTTGCCAAAGTAGTTAGATAATAGGATAAAAAAAGGACATCCAAATTGGGGAAGAAGTACGACTATCTGTATTCAGAGATGACATGGTCCTTTACTTGGAAAACACAAAAGCATCCAGAGGAAAACTTGTAGCACTCATAATTGAAGCCAGCAAAATGCAAGCTACAAGATTAATGTGCAAGAATCAGTTATGTTTTACATACCAGAAAATATATACCTAACTGGAAGTTTAAAAAAAGTCCCTTCACCACAGCATCTAATAAAGTAAAATATCTAGGAATAATTTTTACTCAAGAGGTGAGGGACATCCACACTGAAAACTACAAAACATTGCTGAAGGAAATTAGAAAAGACCCAGTAAATGGCAAGAGATCTGTTTCTTGGATAGAAAAGATTAACATCATTAAGTTGTCAGTAATATCAAAACTGATCCATAGTTTGAATATAGTTTCTATAAAAGTCCTAGGACCCATTATAGAAAAAACATAAATGCTAATTCTCATTCACGTTAAATTACACTTCCCCAGGACTGCAGTACCACTTTAGGGTTTTGCATTCATTTGTTTACCTGTTACTTGGCTTGTTTAGTCTGAAAGCTTTTGAGAACAAACAATATCTTGCTTGTTTCTTCCTCCTCAAATCATAGTTTAGTGCTTATTCAGAGTATTGCTGAATAAATATTTGTTGAAAGACTGAATATAAATGGTGGAGTTTAACAGATATTGCCATCTATGGGAGAGAAAGAAGAAGCAGTGAAACAAGAGGAGATACTGCTTAAAAAGGGCAACCCCATGAAAGAAACCCTTCACAAGAGTAGACAGATGGTATCTAGAAGATAATTTAGGGTACCCAAATTCTCTTTCCAGAATCAGCTTTGGGGAAATCATTATAGGAAACCTTGCAATCATAGACACCAAACCTAGCATGAGGTGACATTCTCTGGGGAGGAGAGAGGCCACTGGGATAAGAGATGGACATGAAGTTACAGAGCCCTCTCCCAAGAGTCATAAGTGTCACAAGTTTGCATTTTATTTTTCTTTCCCATCTCTAGAGAACTCATATGTCATGGAGTAGAGAGACAAAAGTATACCTCATTAATGAGGCTCATAGAATGAAATCTCTATAAGAATGGAAAAGTTAAATACTCCGTCTACTGTATCTCAAGTCCACTTTTCCAATACTTCATGAGGAGGCAACACAATTGTGTTTTTTAGAGACCTCATGAGTGTTTCCATCTCCCTGACCTTCCCTGGAAGCTGAACTTCCAATTTCTTCCATTATTCAGGGAAGAAGTTGCATCTATTAACTCAGACCCTTCTTTCATAATTTCTGTATGAGTCAAAGAATTTTCACTGGAGCGGAGGCAATGTATTGTGAGCCCAGAGACCCCTTTTATTGCCTGTAACTTTAGGGGTATCAACACGGAAGACTTGTAAAAAAACCTTAATCAGTCAAATTCATGCTGGTCAGAAAGCCTGATTGTCGAGGGAAGTAGTGGATACACCAAATATTTTCTTTCTTTAAATCTGTCTTACTTGGGTTTAGCTTTCACTTATGACTTCCATCATGAAAGTATTTGTATATCAACATTAAGTCATTTTTTTCTATTAATCATTCAAAACATTATTCCTCACATATTTCAGGCCATTCACTAAGCACTGTTTATCTACATATGAAGCCTACCTCGTTAGTATAGAATCTCAAGCTCTTTGATGATGAGAAACTGCCAAAACTTCAGTTGGCATTTGAATCCCTTTCCCAAGAGATCTCTATTGCTGTTTATATTGTGAGTGAATTAATTCTATACTATCAGACCACATCGGGAATGTATTTCAGAGATGACTAGCAAAATACCATTTTCCAGAATTGTATTTGTCAGATTGAAGTGGTGCCTCTTCTAAAGTGGAAGTGGTTCAATGCAATCATCTTGCCACTAAGTGGCTGACAAGTTCCCCAAAGAATGGTAACTTATTGGGTGGAGGAAGTGTGAAAACACAGTGCTTCCTTAGGGGTTGTGATGAATGGTTTGCTGCAGAGCACCATCTGCTGGACAGGCCAGGGAATTGCTTCTCCATGCAGCCATCAAAAAAGACTTTTGGTGTCTTTCCTGATGCTTTCCCCAGGGTTCTTCGAAATGGCCTGTGCTTCCTTGTGTTTCCCTGCACAGTTTTGCATGGGAAATACTTCCTTGTGAGAATCCTCTTTGGGATCACACTTCTCCCAGAATTTGCCCTCCAGGCAAAAGCAGCTGGAGACAACAAAAGCAAATTAAAATAAAGACACTATAGAGCAAAATAAAAACAAACAGAATAACCAAATTTCCCAGAGAAGTAATAGAAGAAAGGAAGGCTTCTCCCTGGGATAAGAGTTGCACAAATAGTGCAATCTTAAAAATTGTACTGCACACCCAGCCCAAAAATCTCAAGAAGAACTAAAAAAATCTGATCACTTATACATGGACAATTCTAAAGGCCTGGAATAAGTTAAACCAAGTATCAAAGAAGAACTTTAACACAGAGTCAATCAACAATGACGTTATTGGCAAGAGAGAGAAACTGAACTTCCAAGTACACTCTTCCAGATAATAAGAGGCTGAGACATCAGCAATAATTTGGAAGCCATACTAAGAACATGAATGTATGGCTGAGGGAAAGGAACAAATTAAAATTTTGAGGGGATGCAGAATTTAGAACCACTAATCAGAGACATTCAAACAAATGTCCTAAATCAATTCAAGAAGATGAAGGAAAGTATGGACAAAGAGATCAAGATGTTAAGAAGACCCTCAAGGAATAAAAAGATTTGAAACAATGAAAAGAAAGGAAACAGTGCTTTGGGAGGTGAGAGGATGTTAGAAAAGATTAGAAGTACTCTAGAGACACAGGACAACACATTTGAACTGGCAGTAGAAATGACTGACAAATTAGAAGATAGAATATAGAAATTTACATGCTGGAGAGATAGAGAAAAGATGGAAAAATATGAGCAGTGTCTCAGGGACATGAATTACATCATGGAGTGCATAGAGATATGCTCATTGCATGTCTCAGAAGGTTAAGAAAAGTAAAAAGGGGCAGAAAGAACACTTGAGGAAATTTTGGCTGATATATCCAAGTCTTAGGAACAACATAAATGTAAATACCGAAGAAGTACATCATATTCAAAAGAGAATAAATTGTAATAGGCCTAAAACAGTACAAATGCTGACAAGAATGACAAATGTCACAGATAAAGAGTGAATCCTGAAAGCAGCAGGAGAAAAGCAATTCATCATATACAAAGGGACTGCAATGAGATTAAGGGTCAATTTCTCATCAGAATCCATGGAGGTGAGAAGACAATGGTATGATATATTTGTCTCTGAAGGAGGAAAAATGTCAGCCAAGAATTCTTTATCTGGAGAAACTGTCTTTCACACATATTTACTGTTAAAATATTCACTAGTAAAGAAGAAACATTTCTCTCTCAAGAAATGTGAAAGTGAATTCGGCAGGCTGAAAGGAAAACAGAGGAGAGACAGGCTTGGAGGAAAGCATAGAAAGTAAATGTAACTTAAAGGGTAAATGAAAGGTAAATATAAGGATTACATGTAAAAATAAAAGGATAAAATATTCGATGTAATTACTGTCTTTAGAGTGAGAACACTGTATGTGAATGGGTTCATGCACTCATCCAAAGATGCAGATTGGCAAAATGCATGAAATGTATGATCTATCTAAAGGCTTTTTAGAAGACACCTTAGACCAAAAGAAACAACGAGATTGACAGTGATGGGATGGAAAAACATTCCAAGCAAACTGTAACCAAAATGAGCTGGGGCAGTGTCATGGTCAGGTTCATGAGTCAACTTGCCCAAGTGGTGGTACCTGCTTGTCTGGTTGGGCAAGTGCTGACCTGTCTGTTGTGATGAGGACATTTCATAGAATTAAATCATGATCATGTCAGCTGCATCCACACCAGATTCCATTTGTAATCAGGGACACCTCTGCCTCATCTCCATCTCTGTGGGCTGTGTGGGAGATGAGTGGTTGCCATGGTGTTGTTATCTTTTCACTAGGATCTTGGGTGCTCCATGGGGAACAGTGGAGCTGCCTTCCTTAGTCTTTTATTTGGGATGTTCACGCTGCTCCAGAACAAAGTGGCTTCTTTCAAGTGGGGGAGAAGGGACTCTCTCCTCTTTGTAATAAGTCTAAGAACCTCCAAGAAAGATGCTTAGCCTACCCTCTTTCCCAGCCACAACTTGGAGCAGGAAAATAACTTTAAAAGACAAGTCCAGGGGGTTCGTAGTTGTAGGAGCCGAGGGTTAAAATACGACCTGCAGAATTTGTTGGGAGCAGCTAGCCTCAGGATGGTGGAAGAAAACTGTGGAGATTGTTATGTAGAGCAGTCTGGGAGGAAGAGAATGTTTACCCCAAATGGTTATGTTAAGTATGTAGGAAGAGAGCACTGAAAAATAAGCTCTCTGTTCTTTCAAGAAATACATGCATGCCTTTTGTCACCCTGCAGTATATAAGCAGGATCTGGGTAAGAATAAAGTTGTCGGTTGTTTGTTAAAGTTAAGCTTCAGAACCCCTGAACCCGTCTGTCTCATTCTTTCTTTCTTTCTTCCTTCCTTCCTTCCTTCCTTTCTTTCTTCCTTCCTTCCTTCTTTCCTTCCTTCCTTCCTTCCTTCCTTCCTTCCTTCCTTCCTTCCTTCCTTCCTTCCTTTCCTTCCTTCCTTCCTTCCTTCTTTCTTTCTTTCTTTCTTTCTTTCTTTCTTTCTTTCTTTCTTTCTTTCTTTCTTTCTTTCTTTCTTTCTTTCTTTCTTTCTTTCTTTCTTTCTTTCTTTCTTTCCCATCATTCCTTAATATCCTTCAAGCTCCATTTCATAGAAAGCACCACCTAGTGATGGCTCCCATCATCTGGCCTCTAGGACAGTGCCAGGAAGGCCAGCCATACACCACAGAACCAACCCCTCCAGGTTCAGGGCCCAGGGTCCTGGTGGGACATGGCATCAGCCAGAGAAAAGAAGAGACTCCAGGAGTCCAGACACCTCCCACCCCCTTTACAAGTGATGGTGAAGGAGGGTCCAGCATGGCTCATCTCCAGCTGGCCCAACTCAGACTTTGCTCAAAGGAAAAGTAGGAACAGCCCTCCAGTATGTTTTCTGGGAGTTCCCTTGAGGTATTTAATGTTTTGTAAAAAGCTTTAGCAAGAAGGGTGTGTTCTGTTGATTTGCTTGCAGGATGGGAGTGGATTTCTGCAGAAATAGCCACCAATTAATTCCTAATTGTTTCAGAATTAAAACAATTCCTTTGACCTCAACTCTTTATACCTGATATCTGGCAATGGTTTTCTTCATCATCAGGAAATTGAGGGCATGTCTGTCATCAAACCTTGTGGCCTAGCCTAAGCTGCATCTCCTAGAGTGAGTGCACTGTGACAGTGGGAGGAGTCCCAGCACACAGGGCAGACCAGCCACAGCATGTGGCTCAGGAGTCTGTAGGTGCCAATCCCAGCTTTCCCCAAGTTGCCACAGGTGACCCTGCATGTCAGGCAGGAGAGCACCACAGAAATCAGTTTAAATGGCACTGCATCCTGGGCTCTCAGACATTGGCAGGAAGGTGGAGAATGATCCACTCCCTCAGCACACATTACTAAGTGGCTTCAAGGATTCCAGCATCAGTGTCCTTCTAAAACACAAATTGGATTATGTAACACCCATGCTTACTGAGCAAAGTCCCGACACCTTGGGGAGACAGCAAGGCTAGATGCTTTGCTTCTGACCCCAGTCTATTTCTCTAAACTTGCCCCTGCCCACTCCCCATCTCAAAAGCTACTGATGCTTGATGAAAATATCCCAATGTTTCATTCAAGAGATATTTACTATAAACCTACTACGTGCCAGGCACTGCACCTCCAGGTACAATAGAGAGGAGACTTGGTCCCAGCCATCCTGAAGCCTCAGGGAAACCAATGCTAGGATTCCACCAGTCACTGAAAATGTCTATTCCAGCTATGCATTTAAGAACTGGGCCAGTAACCACAAGATGGGCTCACGGAGCCACTGGACACTGTGAGATGCTATACTAATATTGGGCAAAAGAGATTTTAAATGCAAAACTGTTATAAGAGACAAATAGGAGAAATTATACTAATTAAGGGGAAATTCCTCAAAAAGAAATCGGAATCATAATGTTTATGAGCCTAACTGGAAAACAGAAAATATATAAGGTCAGTAACTAGCAAATATTAGTGAGAAAAAGATATAATTTCAACAATGTATGGATGCTTTGATATACCACTCTCATCAATTCACAGAAAATCTAGACAGAGTATCAATAAGGTAACAAAAAACTTGAAAATATGATAAATCATCTAGACTTAACAGATGTATGGAGAACAATGGCCACCCAAGCAGCAGGGTATATATTCTTCTCAAGGTCTCATGATCATTCTCCAAGATGGACTCCATGTTGCATTACTAACCCAGTTTCAATATATTTTTTTTAAATGGAAATGATCTAATGCACTTTCTCTGAACACAATATATTCAAGATTGAAATTGATAAAAGGAGAAAAATGGGAAAATTCACAAACTTATAGAGATTAAACAAGAGCACAAACAATCTGTGGTTCAAAGAAGAAATCACAGGAAAAATCGGTAAATACTGGAGACAATGAAACCCAAAACACACATCAAAACAGATGTGACTGAGTGAAGGCAGTGCTGAGAGGGATATTTATGGCCCTAAATTCCTGTGTTATAAAAGAAGAAAGAGCTAAAACCAATGACCTAATTTCACACCTTAGAGAACAAGAAAAAAGAATGGTAAAAGAATCTAAAGCAAGTAGATGCTCACAGTTCACCATGGGCTGTTCTGAATTATCTGTATAGATTGGGCTTGAGTTGAAGAAGAGATTCCACATACAGCTAATCTACACTAAAATCTTATGTCAGAGGGAGAATCTGATTGCCAGAGTTCCCTATGAAAATATTCAAATGGCCAAAATTCAATAGAGAATTGAAGATATATAAAGAAACAGGAAGACACGACCCATTGAAAGGAAAAAAATAAATAGAACCTGAAAGAAGAGCTGACTGTGGAAGAACTAATCAAAGACATCAAATGAACTGTTCTATATAGGTTCACTGAACTAAGAGAAGACATGGAAATAGAACTCAAGGAAATGAAGAAGATGATGCATGAATAAAGGGAAGAATTAGTCATTGTGAAAAGGCAGTTTGGTAATTCCTTAGGAAGTTAAGTATAGAATTGCCATATGATTCAGCAGTCCGATTACTAGGAATATATTCAGAGGAACTGAAAGTAGGGACACGAATGGACATTTGCGCAACAAAATATTATTCACAATTATCTAGAGATGGAAACAGCCCAAATATCTACCAATGAACAAGTGGCTAAACAATCTGTACTATATACATAGGATGGATACCAGGCAGCCGTAAGACAGAAAAAGTCTATGAAGCGTGCAACAATGTGGACGAATTTTGAGGATGTTTTCTTGTGAAAAATAAGCCAGAAACTGGAAGACAAATTCTGCATTGTTTCATTAATATGATCTAACTGTAATGAGCAAATTCTAAGGGTTAAAGTTGAGGAACACAGGTTATCAAGAGATAGAAAGAGGGCCGAATTTGGGCACTTGATGCTGAGGAGTACAGAATATTCAACAGGATTGATAGTCAAAATCAAGAAATGTATACCATGATACTATGTGATGGTTGCACAATATTGTAAGAATAATGAACAAAGCTGAATTGAGTATGGTAAAGGTGGAACACTAGGGGCTTGTATGACCCCAGAAGGAAAGATAGAGGATAAAAACTGGACTATATAACTTAGAAATACCTAGCAAGTTTGTACATGAGGGAGAATAAATGAATTTCACCATTGTAAGGTATTAAAAATAGGAAGGCATATGGAGAAAGTACAATTAATGAAGACTAGAATATAGTTATTCATAACATTGCAATACTCTTTAAATAATTGTAAGAAAAAGCAATATACCAAAGCTAAATGACAACAGAGGAGCATGTAAGGGAAGGATATGGGATTCTTGTAGTTTTCTTATTTCTTCTCTTCTTTCTTGTGAAAAGAAATGTAAATGTTCTCATATAGATTGTGGCAGTGAAAGCATAACCATGTGAATATAGTGGGAAGCATTGATTGTTTACTTAGGATGGATTGGAGGGTGTTTGGTTAAATCTGTTTGAAAACAAACAGAAAGATAAGGGCTAGAGAAGGTGTGGAGTGGGTGATGTATGTATTCACTGTTGGTAGGGACGTAGAATGGTGCAGCCCTTCTGGAGGGCAGTGTGGTGGCTCCTTAGGAGGCCAAATATACAGTTGCCATAGGATCCTGCAACCCTGTTATGAGGTATTTATGTGGAAGAACTGAAAGCAAAGATTTGAACAGACGTTTGTAAACTGGTGTTTCTGATGGCAGTTTTCATGATTTGCAGTGGATGGAGATGGCCTAAGGGTACATTGGCTGATAAACATAAGGTCAAACTGTGGTGTAATATCCAAAGGATCATTGGGCAACTACAAGAAGGAATGAATTTGTGAGGCATGCAACTCGGTTTATGCGCCTTGAGGACAAATGTGTGAACTAAAATAAGCCAGGAACAAAAAGACAGCTATAACAACACTTCACTAGTAAGGACTAGCTATGATGTGCAAACTCAGGGAGTTGCCCTCTAGAGCACAGATTATCAGCAGAAGGCATATAGTAAAAACTCCTAGATTGTAAACTCTTACAGCAGTCACACCTATTCCTGAGTTTTAACTGTTATTTCTATATTCTTAAGGGCTGATCTCGTTGTGTATAACCTGATGCTTCCTTGGAAATTCGGGTATCTGTGCAACACCAATTATTGAGAGAGATCCGCAGCTTTGAAAGCTAATATTACCCCATACAGTAATTGTTACAAAAGCTGAAAAAGAGAGAGACTTCAAATAGATATATGAAGGAAGCTGATCTGGTCAGGACTAAGTTAAATCAGACTAAAGGGTAAAGGATGATAATAAGTGTATTTTAAGACATTAACTTCCATATGATAACAAAGGAAGGGCCGTTTATTTGGTACAAAATTTTTATTTTCAATAGCACAGTACCTAATTTAACTTGTATGGTCAGTTTACTGAATAATCCATAATCTCATGCAGTCTTGAATAGTGAGTGATATCTTGTTGGTTTACAGAGTATAGTGTGATGTCTTGATACATCTCAGTGTACTCTGGGCAGAAGATAAAATAGATTTGCAAAGTCCCCTTGAAGCGCTGGCAGAAAGCATGGAAATTGTAAACTTCTCCACATAGGGAAGATCTGAAATTGTCGCAAGCATTGGGTAGTACCAATTTAATAGGCCAAAACCTTGATCTCGGGGATTGCCCTTATGAAACATATTCCTGCAAAGAAGCTAAGGCTGCTTTTAATTAAGTCTAAGAGTCACATGGAGGGAACTTCTTTTGTTGCTGAGATGCAGGTTCTCTTTTTAAGTTTTCTTCACAGACAAACTGACTGCCTCCCCCCTATATGGGACATGACTCCCAGGGTTGTAGAGCTCTGTGGAAACACGGAACATGCCTCATTTTGATAAGTCTGGTCCTAGCATCGTAGGATGGAGAAAGACTTCCTCACCCAAAGGGGGAAGAGAAACGAAGCAAAATAAAGATTTAGTGGCTGAGTGATTTCAAGCACAGTCAAGAGTTCATTCTGGACATATTCATATGGATTAATTAGATATCCATGACACTTTTTGGGAGGTATTGGAATAAAAAGAAGGAAATTCCTGAAAGAAAACTTAGTCGGGTCTTGAAGATGATTGTATAATATGTGGTTTTTACAATGTGAGGAGTGATTGTGAAAACCTTCTGACTGATACTACCTTTATCCAGTGTATGGACAGATGAGTAAGAGCATAAAGACAAAAATAAATAATAAGTGGGGAAAGGAGGAGGGATGTTTTGGATGCTCTGTTTTACTTCATTTTTATTCTTATTTTTCTTGTTTATGGAAAAATAAGAATGTGCGAAAATAGGTTGCGATGATCAATGCACAGCTATATGATGATACTGTGAACACTGATTGTATGCCTTGGATAATTATATGGTATATGAATATATCACAAGAGAATTGCATTAAAAATGGACAAACTGAATGATACAAATGCTGGAGAAAATGTGAAGAAACACTATAGGTACGGAAGTTGAATGGTGCAGTCCCTCTGGAGGGCAGTGTGCTGGTTCCAATAGGAGGCTAATAAAGGGTTGCCATATGATACTACAATCCCAGTATTAGGTATATAGGTGGAAGAACTGAAAGCAGGGTCATTAATAGACATTTGCACACTGGTGTTCACGGCAACAATAGTCATGATTTTCAATAGATGGAGGTGGTATAAGGGTATATTTTCCAAGGAATAGAAGGGTAAACTGTGGTGGATACATATGATGGAACGTTGAGCAGCTTCAAGAAGGAATGAAGTTGGAAGGCATGCACAAGATGAGTGAAACCTGAGAGCATAATGTTGAGTGAAATAAGCCAGCAGTGAAATGCCAAGTATTCAGTGGAGTCTGTCCTGGTTTGAAAGGATAATGTACCCTAGAAAAGCCATGTTTTCATCCTGATCCATCTCACAGAGGCCACCGTTTCTTTTAATTCCTGAACAAGGAGGGAGACCATGTTTTTCTGTACAGTTTAACATAATGCCCTGATACATTCCAGAGTATTGTGGGCACTAAATAAAAGAGCATTTGTAAAGGTCCCTTGATTGACTGGGTGAAAATGTTGAAGTATTATACTTTCCCCTCTGGGGACTTCCTTATATTATCTCAATCTTAAAGCATGTCCTTATGAAAGGTATTTCTGCAATGGTGATGATAAGCGTACTTATAATTATGTCTAAGAGTCACCCTCAGAGAATCTCTTTTGTTGCTAAGATATGGCTTCTCTTTCAGTCAAACTCTGCAAAGAACTCACTTTCCTCCCCACCATTTGAGACATGACTCTCATGGGTGTTTCTCCCTGGAAACAGAGCATGCGACTCCCAGGGATGAGCCTGGCACTGTCATCATGGATTTGGAAATACATTGTTGACCAAAATGAGGAAAGGAAATGAGGCAAAATTCAGTTTCAATGGTCAAGAGATTTCCAAAATGGTCAAGTTGTCATGTTGTAAGTTTGTCTTATGCAGGCTTCAGCCAAATATTTAATATTGACACAGTATGCCAAGCCAACACCAAAAGTATTCCTTAAAATCCTAAAAGAAATCCTGGACTCTAACTAAGAATCTACAAAGTTTATTCTTATTAAGTTCATATTTTTCAGAAACTATAGGACTCCAAATTGTTGCTATCCCAGATAAGCTTTGAAACCCAGAGGTAAGTTTCTCAAAGGGCATCAACCAGTTTCTTTTCATACTCGGGAAGGTCAACACTCTTTTCCAGGGTGAAGGTAAAATGGCCATTGCCAAGGTTTCCCTGAAGATTGAGAGAATGATCAAATGAGAGTGGAGGTGTAACTGGAAATTAGAATTTAAAAAAGAATTGTGACTACTGACTCATATAGTTATGTTACAACCTTTTTATTTTCCAGAAGGAAATACCTGAAACTGTAGTCATCCATTAGCCTTGATATTTGATAATGATTGCATAACTATAAAGGTTTCATCATGTGACCATTTGAATGTAAAAACCTCATGACTGACACTCTCTCTATCCAGGGTATGGGAAGATAAGAATTAAAATAAACACGTGTAAAAATAATAAGAATTGTGGATTCGGAATATTGGGAAATATCCATATATAAGCTATGGACAATCATTATAGTACTACTTTGATAATTTTTCATCAACATGTAAAACTGTTAATTACTGTTAACAAAGAAGTAGAGTTACAAAAAAAGTGTTATCATCCATTGCAAGAAACTCTCGACAGCCATGCACATGTTGATGGTGGTGTACGTGAATCTACATCTTATGCATAAGTTTTTCTCAAACAGCAACTTCTAATAAAATAAATACAGATCAAATAGAACATCAATGGTTGAAATATACATTGATGAAAATTTAAATTTTCCCTGAATAGGAGCTCAAAAATAATTGACTGCAAGTGGAATCCAAAAAAAGACATTAGACAATAAAACAAATTTGTTTGTGGATTTTCCCTAATTCCTACAGGTGTCACAAGTAAACCATATCGTTTCATCGTATTTCTTACCTGCAGCACAACAGAACTTCTCTGCTAAATACAAGTGATTCTTTTGTTTCACTGACTGTCTCCACCCAAGGTAACAGAGAAAAGCAAAAACATATTTTCAAAACTTAAAGAGATACGACAGACAAATAATCTGAGTTTACATGATTTATTTCAGAACTACATGGTCGCATCCAATACTTCTGAAGAGGGTAATCTGAAATTGAAGGGAAAATTAGAATGCCATCACTGGTGGAAGACCACTAGGTGATGTTGTTCAAGTCCATCTCATCCAGCTTTGGAACTCTGTTATTTACTTCTCTTTAAAACTCAGCTCTTGACCAGGGTGGAAAGATTTCTTTTTCCTATGTATCACATACATGCCCACTGACACTGGCAACATTTTTATGGTGCATTCTTAGTGATGAGGGCTCTGTTACTGCTTTTTGCAGTTTATGAATTTAAGTAGTGTTCCCCGTTTCTGACAGTGTTTATCCTGACTTCTCCTACTCCTGACAATTAATCTTCCAACAGAAAGCATGTATCTCTTTTGCATGCCTTATATTTTGCATGGAAGTGTCTCAGTAAATAATTACTGGATGTATCCAACGGAATACCATTGAACACAGCACATTGACTCAAAATGAGTCTTCTCCTCCTTCTATATAACACAGGATTGAAAGTTTGAAGACAAGAATCAAATCCCCTATTTCTGCTGGAAAAATAATAGTATTTTCCTCTGTGACATGGTGTTTATCTCTCACCATGACTCCTGACACTTTCTGTTGCCAATATCTAAATATTAAAGACCCTTCAACTTTTCCGTTCAACAAAAACCCAACGCTGCACTTCTTTCACCAATAGCACACAATTTGATTATTTTTTCTTGCATCAAATATAGATTCTTCTAGAATAAAATTTAATTTTCTTTGAGAATAAATCCATCCCTTAGTTCAGATTGAATCATAATTGTTATCACTTAATTTAATGGTCCTGGAGAAGAATAAAATTTTACTAGCAAATCCAGGAATATTTTTCATCTGAGAAAAATTGGAGTTGCTGGAATGGTAATAGAAGGAAAGCTTGAAGAGTTGGTGTATATGGCAGGATAGTAACAGTTTCCATTACTCAATCAGGACATGCTCTATAAAATATTTTTTCTTCCAAATCTGACTACTAGCTGGGTGCATTGGAAATAAAGCAGGAAATCTTTGGAAATATTGAAGAAGATACAATCACCCTTCCTCCTGAGTACACTCGAGTGTAAGTAACTTTGGCGTTCAGCATGGCATCTACATGATATGGTGTGACATGGATGAGGTGGACTGGCCCTTGAGAAGCATTTCCCCCTCCCTCCAGTTTTGGATCCTGTGTTGGAGAAGATGGTGAACTAGCAAGTTCATATGTAATCAGTACTTATGGGAAGAGCTTCTTACTACCTGAACTGCAGAAAATGTTGCATTTGCCAATCTAACACTTCAGTGGAGTCTTCTTGATTCTACTATGATCCTGATGAGAGCAGTAGTATCATATTTCCTGGTTGGACTATTTTCTACTGCTTTTTTTCCTTCTTCCAGTTTTTTTCTACTTGAAAGACATACCTCTAGCTTTTTCAAAGATTTCGAGAGTATATACCTGCTTAATTTCTTGACAAAATTTTTAGAGAATTTTTGAAAGAGATTTCTGCTTAAAGAAAAGGAGTAATGCCAGTAAATTGTTAGATACAGGAATTGATTGCAAATGAATGGATCTTCCTGCTTACGGTTCTGGGAATTGACAGATGAACTTGTTGGAAGTGAGACTACAATGATGCTGTGTTCTTTGGATAAATGTATACAACTACTGCATGGTTAGCAATGCCAAAGTATGATTGACAATATATACTTTATAGCCATCCCTAAAGAAAGTGCTTATCAAAGCCTTTTGGAAAACTGTTTGGTTTATGTGATCAAATATTTTGTTGTGAATTCAAATTCAAGGAATGTGAAGTAAGGTGGTTCTTATGTTTGCCCTGTAGATACATTAAAAAAATGAAAACTGAGAATTTTTATCCCCAGATTATGCACAATCAAAACCAAGAAATTTGTAGTGCTGCATGAATCAAATCGCTTTTCTCTGGCAAATTACAGTTCTGACATGAGTGTGACTAAAACAGAGTCTGACCATTCAGTTAATACATTGCAAAATAAATGAATTCACAGCTCTATCAAAGATATAAAGTGAATAAAATAAATGACCACATATTTTATTTGTCTCAAACTCGACATTACTTTAGAGCAATCTCTCATCTCAAATGTCAGTCTAATTTGCCAATGGCTCTGATGAAGAAAGCATTAGTAGTATTCTACCTCACAAAGAACCCAGGACGTTTACAAAAACCTGCGATATTATTACCTAATATCTTGCATTAATACTTTAAAAAGACACAGTTAGCAAAGGAAGAATGACCCAAATTGCTTTTCAGGATCAGTAAAAGAGTATGATGATTGCAGGAAGTGCCAAGGAAACTTTACTCTAAAATGCCCCTGCCTATAAAAACAATTTTTAAAAAGGAAAATGTATGTCTTAAATAAATCCAGTGATTAGTAAAACCATCAAGGATTCAAGAATCAGGGGCTGTCATTTCTCTTATATCCTCACCTAACATTTTTGGTACTCTACAGCGGAAAGTCATAGGTGGAGATGGATGAGGCTTATTGAAACTTAATCATAAGGTGACTCAAGTCCAGTATGTGCCCTATTTTAAGATCCTGTTAACACAACCCTTGCATCAGGTATGGAGCATTTGAAATAACAAATGGTTTTGGCCAAAAGCATTTAACACAAGAGCAGTTCCTTTCTTCTTTCAGGAAGGCAATACAGCTTCACCTCTACAGTACTTACAGTAATTTTATATGTCCCTAATGACCTGTATTGACATTTACCACAGAATATTCAGGCAGAAGTGTCTGGATCAATACTGAATTCTGGGAATACATCCCTAGATGTCAAATGTTTTAAAGAAAATACAGAATATACAAGATTTTTTTAAACCTGGGCGGTCATTGGGAATTAAACTGGGTCTCAGGCAAAGCAGGTGAGAACTCTGCCACTGAGCCACCATGACCTGCCCAATACACAATGGTTTTTGATATATGAAATGTAGACATAAACTTCAAGTAATAATACAAGTAGCATACTACCTTTTATGCTGATAACACTAAATTGGTTTACATTTGCCAGTATATAACCTCTGTAAATGAAGGGTAAAATTGCTGAATTTGAGGCAAAGCGTCCTTCTAAGGAGAGACTTTCTCAGCTGGAAACTGTTTTTAAGGCATGCTTTATGTCCTTGTTTCTAAGACTGTAGATAAAGGGGTTCAGCATGGGAGTGACCACTGTGTACATCACGGAAACTATTGCAGTTGCCCTCGTGTATTTTGTACCAGCAGAACAAAGATACCATCTAAGAGCTGTTCTATAAACAAAGGACACAACTAAAAGATGAGACCTACAGGTAGAAAATGCTTTATACTTGCCTTCACATGATGAAATTCTCAAAATAGAGCATACAATCTTAGAATAACGAAAAAGGATGCCAGTGTGTGGAACAACAGCCATAATTTCACTTGCAAAATTCATTGTTAGGTCATTGAAGAATGTGTCAGAACATGCAAGTTGGATTACTTGAGAAAGTTCACAAAAAAAGCGGGGAATGCCCAACTGTGTACAAAAACTCAATCACACAATCAATAGTCCATGTAAAAGAGAGTCCAGAACACTCAACATCCATGACACCAGCAACAGGAGACCACAGAGCCGGTGGTTCATGATGACCATGTAGTGCAGTGGGTGACAGATGGCCACAAAGTGGTCATAGGCCATTATAGTTAAGAATAAGGTGTCTAATTGTCCAAAAGCCATGAAAAAATACATCTGGGTGAGGCAGTTTCCATAACTTATAGTTTTGTTCTCTGTCTGGATGTTCACCAGCATCTTTGGGACAGTGGTGGAGGTGAAACAGATGTCTGAAAAAGACAGGTTTGCAAGGAAGAAGTACATGGTCATGTGCAGGTGGGCATCAGAGATGATGGCCAGGATGATGAGCAAGTTCCCAATGAGAGTGACCGGGTACATCGTCAGGAACAGAGCAAAGATGAGGGGCTACACTTCTGTGTCTTCTGAGAGTCACAGGAGGATAAATTCTGAAACACGTGTTTTGTTCTCTAAATCCATGTAACTCATGAAAGTGCTGGAACAGTGACCAGAGCAAGGCAGGTTAACAAGCAGCTCTCAGCAAATTAACGTAAATTTTATGGTTTGTATTGCAAACATATTGACTTAATTATTTCTTATTAATTATATAGATATTTAGTGCCAGTTATCTGAAAATGTCAGGGTAAACCAACCTTCCTGCCTCTCTTTGGTGCTATCACTAACAAGCCATCCTTGTCCATAATTTTGAACTTTACCCAAAGACAATTTATTCCACTACAAATGCTGTTTGCTTTATTTCATTCAAAAATCACTTGAACAGCTATTTTGCACTATGTTATGAAAAAGTTGGGCCATGGATATTGATGATGGTAGTAGAATATTTTTATTGTCATCAGTCTTGCCATAATTGCATGAAGAAAATGAATTAAATGACAAATTTGGGCTGCATATAGATTACTGCAATAAAAATCTAAAATAAATAAAATTTTTCCATCTATATTGATAGAAAAATCAATACTATTAATATGCCATTTCATCTCCACCTGATGTATTCTTTCAACTCAACCACATTCCCAATGTCAAGATGTTAGTTTGTAGATATTTGACAAAACAATTTTAAAGTTTATAAAGAAAGGCAAAAGAATACTGGAGAATACTGAACAACAATGTTGGAGAAGACACAACTAGAATATGCAATACTACCTGATTGCATATTTATACTTATGCAATATTTATGATTATATGCCAAATTAAAACGCAATATATAATACTTCTAGTAGAAAACATCCAAGAAAATCTGGTGGCCTGTGCTTTGGAGATCAGTGTTTAGAAATAGTACCCAACTTGTGATCCATGACAGAATGACATTTATTAATTGGGCTTCATTAAATTATAAAACTTATTCTCTATGATAGATATTGATAAATGACTTGTATTTATATATAAAGATAACACTTAAGACCCACCAGTAAGAAAGATAACACCCAATGAAAAAAACTGGGAAACAATTATGAATAGAAATGGAAATGAAGATATGCAAGTGGGAAATAAATATGTGAAAATAGGCTCAACATCATTTGTCATTAGGGAATTGCAAAACTAAAGTATAGTAATGTACCATCACACAACTCTTAGAATACCTGAGGGCCTAAGCACTGACAATACCGTGGCCTATTGATAATGGGGAGTAGGACAGACTCTCATTTACTGCTAGTAAGAACTCAAAATGGTGCAGTGAGAAGATAGTTTGGAGTATTTAGCAAAACTAAACCTATTCTCACCACTCAGTCCAGAAATTGTGCCCTTAAATATCAAGCTGATTTGATAACTTAAATCCATACAAAAACCTATACATGAATGTTGTATGGCAGCTTTATGTATAATCTCCAAAGTCTGAAAGCAACCAAGATGCCCTTTAAGGTCAATGGATAAGCTCACTTAAGTATATCTAACAATGGAATATTACTCAGTGGTAAAATAAATGTTTCCTCTATTCACAAAAATAAGCATACATCTTACATGATTACTGTTAATTGAAAGAAAGCAGTCTAAACATCCAGCAAAAATATAATTTCAATTATAAGACTTTCAGAATAAGTCCAAATAATAGAACCTATGTAATGAAGATGGTTTCAAGGGATTGGGAAGAGGGAAGGAAGGTTGAATAGTTGAATTATAGAACATGTTTCAGACCAGTGAATTTATTGTCTATAATCTTATAATTAGACTATAATCTTTTAATTAGACACCTGACTTTATGTATTTATTAAAGTGACCTTTATAAAGAAAATAATATTCCTTAGTATATGCAAATAGAAGAATAATTGTCAGGATAATAGGAATTCCAGGACGGAATGCTAAATGTGATAAAACAATCTAATTGTGTTATAATCATATAAAACATTCCAACTAGGGGATGAGGGGAAAAGGTGCTGAAATGGCAATACTGGATATGAAGGAATTCTGGAAAATAAAGGGGAAAGAAATTACATAAGCACTACATTCTAGCGGATAAAGCTTATCTCACCAGGGTGTAGGCTGACAATTCTATCACATATGTACATGTACCCTGGAATCAAGCCATTAAGTAGATGATGTTAGGTGAGGAGAGTACATTCGCACTTCAGAATGGGTGGTTAACTATAAGTAAGGGCAGGACAATAAATATTCTACTTGGCAATCGTTTAGATTGAAATACATCAGCATGAGTAGGTTAATATAGATACAAGGTGACATGTAGACATATCTATGGGTATGTGTATATGCAGAACTTGGCAGGCCCACAAATATTTTCTTACTCTGTCCTTGGAGAGTGCCTAGATGTCCTAGCAACATGGAGCACGCATAGTGCCTTGACCTTTATTTTAACACTATTATTCAATAAAAGTTTCCTTGGAGAAATAGCTGACCCTAGACCTGGAAAAGAAGTATACAAGAAGAGCCTGGAGCATCTTGTACCAGCAGAAGTTAAGTAGGTACCAAAAAAAAAAGCATTCAATGTTTGGAATAAGTCCAAGAGGCACAGAGCACCTCTGAAAGATATCCCGTCGCTCAAAATGAAATAAACCTCACAACAAAATAACTAAAGTTGTATTGGATCACAAACCAAATTATAAAATAAAGGCCATAAATCTATAATGATTTAAAGAAAATATGTAATATATGAGTAGGAAGAAAAAAATCTCCCATGCAGTTGTATGCAAAGCTTTATGTAGATACTGCTGTGTCCAGAAGGTGAGATGATTCCTATTCCTAAAGTGTGTCTTCAAGTACTAACCCCCTTCCAAAGGTGATACATGGAAAAGCAGGAAAATGAGGAACTTAAAATGGGGAAACCTGACAAGCATTATTGATGAAGGTCAACATCAAAAGTGAAAAGCCACCTTGATGAGATGTACCCTGGATACCTAATGTAATGAAAATAGAATTTTATCTTTGGTACCTTCCTCTATGACCCATAATCCCATTCTAATCATGAGGAGAACATCAAACAAATTCCAACTGAGGGACATTATACAAAATACCTTGTAAGGACCCCTGAAAAATATCCAGGTAATCAAAAACAAGGAGAGTCTGAGAAACAGTAATTTATAACATACAGATGTAATGTGGTATTGTGGAGGTAGATGTTCAGAATAAGCAAAACTGGATGTGATTTTCTGGAACCTGTCTCTACTACCCGTGCAATTTTTCAATAAGTCTCACACTGCTTTTCAAAATTATTTATTGATTTATTTATTTTTAATTGGGCAGGGAAGGGGAACCATTCTGCTGCTTACCCACCACTGCACTGCCCCACACTGTTTATTAAAATTAGGGTTATAAAGAGGCAAAATTATTAGTGAAATGCAAAATCTAGGAATAAACTCTGAGCTTCATTCCAGATATGTATATATACCTTGGAAAAGAATATGACTCTGCTATAAGTCTTAATTCATCTCTCATTATTTCAGAACAGAGATATCAACTATATTTAATAATTCACAGAATTAAGAAAAAATAATGACTATAATGTGTCTGACTTTGTGCTTTCACTCATGAAGAATATCAGTATACACTGTGATTCAACCACACTCATACTCATTCTGTAAACCACCAAGCCCACTACCACTCTGCAATTTCCATCCTTCATCACTTTCCCAGGAACTTGACAACAAAAACTGATCCAGAACTTTCCACAGGGCAAGAATTTTCTTGAACATCATCTTTGATAAACCCTGCACTGACTCCCCAATAACTTCAAACATAAATATCAATCTTGTGGACAAAACTCAAAGCTCTCTGCAATGTGGCTGCTGACAACCTTCCACAGCTCATGTTGCTTTTCTCACACCCTCCCTCCCATTGTTCATCAGGTATTAAGATCTACTTTTAAGCTTGACCACACCCTACAAATATATCAATTGCACATTTGATTCCTTGTCTTCTTTTCTTGGTGGGTATATACCTTCTTCTACTATAGAATTGCTAATATAAGGAAAATATTCCTCCTGCCAGGTTCAGAAAAATTCCCAGCATCCTTGGGAAGCCATCACGAACCTCAACAGATGAGTCGAAAATTTGGGTCCACTTCACCAGGACTTCAGTTTCCACCTCAGGATGTTGCCTGTGCTCATATCTATGTATGTTGCCATATTTAGATGTAATCTCTTTGAAATAAAGAATATGTTTTACTCATTCCTTTATTCTGAGAGTAATACTTAGTGCCTACTAAGAACGAATTAATGAGTGGGTTTTGTTGAATGATTTTACGGAGAAATTGATGAATATGCTTAGCAAGATCCGTCGTGAAGGAAGCCCATGAGTGTTAGCTACCATTAGATGAGACAGAAACGGGAAAGAAGTTACTTTAGTATATTCATTGTCTCACTCAACCACAAGCTTTTTACCTGGGTAGGATTTTGGACGATTATCTCTCTGTGTTATCCTTGTTGATGCCCTTCAATTTAATCTCAATAAAAGGGGTCTTGGACTCATAATGCATTCCCCACACTCATAACCAGATCTGTGACTCACCCAGAAATTATCAAAGATGATTGTGAGTTCATCAATGCCGAGTCTTCCCTCAATGATGGATGAAGTTGGAAGCTCTCTTCCCAGGAAGGGCAGGAAGATGTAAATACTGTTGAGGTCTCTAGAAGGTAGAATAATGTTTCCACCTCTGCAGAAATTAGTAGCTTGAGACAGTGTAGGGAAAGCATTTATGTTTCCATGTTTTTATGAATTTAATTCCCATAAGCCTCATTAATGAAGTACACTTTTGACTCTCTACTTCCTAAGATATTTAGCTCTCTGGATGGAAAAAAGGTAACACAATGCAAACTTGGGGCTATTTTGACCCTTGGGAGAAAGCTTGGAAGCTTCTTGTCCCTCTCTTATCCCATTAGACTCTTACCTCTCTTTAGCTGTAGGCTCTAGCAGTGTAAGTTTTCCCATAATGATTTCCCTATCACTGATTCAGGAGAGAGATTCTGGGAGCACTAAAATATCTATTGTGTCTGATTTCTGTTTTCTGATATTTGATCTGATTCATGGGGCTGCCCTTTCTCAACAATATTTCTGTTTCTTCCACTGCTTTTCCGTTCTTCCCAATAGTTAGAAATATTTGTTCTACTGAATCAACTGCTTATTTTCAGCCATTCATAAAATATGCATTCAGCAATACTATGTGGTAAACATTAAACTACAATCTGAGAATGAAAAAAGGGTAATATAATGTGTCTGCTGTGAAACAGCAATGTCTCATGGAAATAAATAAATAGGGCCCCTGAGGGTGGTATTGAAGCCCTACTGAAATGTAATGCTATGTGAATGAGTATCAGCTTTTCATTTCTAGTAAAATGGATCCTGGGGCTCTGATAGGATTGAATAAAAATATTTTAAACAATGGAAAGAAAGATAACAGAACTTTGGTTAATGAAAGGAAAATAGAAGAGATTAAACATATCTTGGAGGGACAAGACAGCATAATTTTAGCTTGCAGTTAGAAAGGATTGGCAAACTAGAAGGTACGATATAGAAACTTACATACTAGAAAGACACAGAAAAGATGGAAAAACAGGGGCTGGGTCTAAGGGAAATGAATGACATCATGAAGTGAATAAACATATGCTCATGGGTGTCCAAGAAGGATGAGAAATGTGAAGAGGGGCAGAAAGAACACTTGAGGAAATTTTGGAAGAAATTTCCGAAGTCTTAGGAAAAACATAAATGCAAATACCCAGGAAGCACAACATATTCAAAACTGAATGAATTCTAATAGGCTTAAACTTGTACAAATGCTAACAAGAACGACAAATGTCAAAGATAAAGAGTGAATCCTGAAACAACTGGAGAAAAGCAATTCCTCACATACAAAGAGACTAATAAAATTAAGGGGCAATTTCTCATCAGAATCCATGAAGGTGAGAAGGAAATGGTATGATATATTTCTCTCTGAAGGAGAAAAACTGGAGCCAAGAATCACTTATCTAGAAAAACTGTCCTTCACAAATATGTTCAGTTTAAAATATTCACAGGTAACCAGGAAGCATTCCTCTCTCAAGAAATATTAAAGGGAGTTCTGCAGGCTGAAAGAAAAAGACAGGAGAGAGAAGCTTAGAGGAGAGCATAGAAAGTAAGTGTAACTAAGAGAATAAAAGAAAGGCAAATATAAGGATGACATGCAAAATTAAAGGATAAAATATTTGATGTAATTATTGCATTTAGAGTAATGACACAGTGTGAATGAAATTATGCACTCCTCGAAATATGCAGATTGGCAGAGTGCACGAAATGTATGATCGAGCTAAAGACTTTCCTTAGACCAAAAGACACAAAGTGATAGACAGTGAAGGATTGGAAAAATATCTTCCACACAAACTTTAGCCAAAAAGAGCTGGGGTAGCTCTGCTACTATTAGACGAAATAGTGTTTAAATGCAAAAGTGTTATAAGAGACAAATAGAACACATTATATTAATGCAAAGAACTCCCCACGAAGAAATTGCAATCATAAATGCTTATGATCCTAACCAGAGAACGGTAAATACATAAGGTCAATAACTAGCAAACATCAGTGAAAAATAGACATCGGTTGAGCATTACTTGGATACTTCAATACATCCCCCCTCATCAATACACAGAATTACTAATCAGTGTATAAATAAGGTAACCAAAAACCTGAATACTATGATAAATCAACTAGACCAAACAGATATATGGAGAACAATGAAGACCCAAGCATCAGGATATATATTCTTCTCAAGGTCCCTTGATCATTCTCCAAGATGGACCCCATGTTTTGATACAAAACAAATTTTAATATACTGTCTAAAATTGAAATGATCTAAGACACTCTCTCTGCACACAATTTATTTAATGTGGAAATCAATACAAAGCTGAAGGACTGGAACTTTCACAAACTTGTCGAGTTTAAATAAGACACACAAGCCATCTGTGGTCAAAGAAGAAATCACAAGAGAAATCAGTAAATCCTTGAGAACAAATGCAACCAAAAACAGATATCAAAAGAGATGTGATTCAGTGAAAGCAGTGCTGATAGAGATATTTATGGCCCTAAATTCCTGTATTATAAATGAAGAAAGAGCTAAAACCACAGATCTAATTAACATCTGGGAGAACAAGAAGAAGAATGGTAAATGAATCAAAAGCAAGTAGAAGCTCACAGTTCACCATGGGCTGTTCTGAATTATCTGAATAAACTGGGCTATGAGTTCAAGAAGAGATTCAAAATACAGCCACTTGACACTAAAATCTTATATTAAAGAGAGAATGTGATTCCCAGAGCTACCTATAAAAATATTCAAATGGCTAACATTCAATCAAAGATTTGAAGATATATAAGGAATATGAAGACACAACCCATTGACAGGAAAAAATAAATGAACTTCAAAGTGGTGCTGATACTTGAAGAAATAATCAAAGACAGCAAATGAATTCTTCTACATAGGTTCACTGAGCTAAGGGAAAACATGGACATAGAACTTAAGGAATCAACAAGATGATGCCTGTATAAAGGGAAGAATTAATAATTTTCAAGAAGGAATGAAGGTTTAAGGCATGCAAGAAGGTGAATGAAACTTCAGGACATAATGTTGAGTGAAATAAGCCAGCAATGAAAGGACAAATATTCTTTTGTGTCTGTCCTGGTTTGAAAGGATTATATACCCTAGAAAAGCCATGTTTTAATCCTGGTTCATCTCCTGGAGGCAAAAGTTTCTTTTAATTACTGAATAGGGAGTGAGATCTTGTTTTTCTGTACAGATTAACATAATACCCAGAACATATTCCATAGTATTTTGGGAAGAAAATAAAAAAGAGATTGTAAAGTCCCCTTGAACTGGGGGAAAATGTGGAAATATTTATCTTCCCCATCTCATGAATTCCTAATATTATCTCAATCTTAAGACATGTCCTTATGAATGTTATTTTTACAATGCTGATGTTAAGCCTACTTATAATTATACCTAACAGTCACCTTCAGAGAATCTCTTTTGTTACTCTAATGTGGCCTCTCCTTAAGCCAAACTCTGCAAAAAACTCATTTTTCTCCCCACCATTTGGGAAATGACTCTCACAGGTGTGGCTTCCTGGAAACATAGGACATGACTCCCAGGGAGGAGCCTGGCCCTAGCATCATGGGATTAGAAATACCTTTCTGGCAAAAATGAGGAAAAGAAATGAGGTAAAATTAAGTTTCAGTGGTCAAGACGGTTCAAATAGCGTCGAGTTGTCATGTTGGAAGTTAATCTTGTGCAGGCTTCAGTCAGATGCTAAATATTGCCACAATATGCCAAGGCAACACCAAAAGTATTTCTTAAAATCATACAGGAAACCCTGGACTCTAACTAAGAATCTCTACAAGTTCTTCTTATTAAGTTTATTTTTTTCAGAAACTATAGGGCTCCAAGTTGTTGCTATCCAAGATAAGCTCTGAAACACAGAAGTCACAGTATCTCAAAGGACATCAACCAGGTTCTTTCCTTACCTGGGAAGGTCTACACTCTTTTCCAACATGAAGATAAAATGGTCATTGCCAAGATTTCCCTGAAGATTGAGAGAATGATCAAATGAGAGGGAGAGGTGTAACTGGAAATTAGAATTTAACGAACGATTTTGAATACTGACTAATATAGATATGTCGCCACCTTTTTATTTTCTAGTTTGATAGACTAGCCAGAAGGAAATATCAAAACTGTAGTAATCCATTAGCCTTGATATTTGATAATGATTGCATAAATATAGATCTTTCCTCAAGTGACCATTTGAGTGTAAAAGCCTTCTGAGTGACACGCCCTCTATCCATGGTAAGGGCAGATAAGAATTAAAATAAAGATGTATAATAATAGTAACAATGGTAGATTAACTACTGTTAACAAAGAAGTAGAGTTACAGAAAAACGTTATCATCCATTGCAACAAACTCTCCACAATCATGCAAGCTTTGATGCTGGGGTGGTGTATGTGAATCTGTATTTTATGCATGAGTTTTCCTTAAACCACAACTTCTAACAAAATAAAAACATATCAAATAGACCATTGAGGGTTGAAATATAAATTTATCAAAATTCAAAATTTCCCTGAAGTGGAACTCAAAGAAA
>PVIY010035878.1:0-25963 GCA_004026745.1 Myrmecophaga tridactyla
TTTTTTTCTGTTTGTTATATTTTTCTGTTGTCTTTTTATTTCTTTTTCTGAATTGATGCTAATGTTCTGGGAAATGATCATGATGATGAATATGCAACTATGTGATGATATTGTGAATTGCTGAGTGTATGTGTTGGGAATGTTTGTTTCTTGTAATTTTTTTAATTAATAAAAAACTTTTTTAAAAGTTAATAAGCAAAAAAAAAGTCAGAATGGGCATTGCCTAAAGATTCTTATAGATTGGGAGAAAGATCAAAAGAGAATGAGGAGGTGTAACAGAGAAAATAGGATTTTAAAAATGAGTATGACTGCTGAATCACTGTATTGATATTTCCTACAGCCTCCAGTATTTTCAAGCAGCTAGAGGAAAAATCTGTAATAGTGGAATGGTAACCCACAACAAATCTGAAATCAGTTCTGCAACTGCTTGTTGAAGTGTACTTTGAAAATTATTATTTTTTCTTTCTTTTCTTTATATAAACAGTATATTTCAGATTAAAAAAATGTTTAAATGAATAAAAATGATGAAAAAACACATATATTTGGGTTCATCAAAAAGCTACTAGCCAAAAAAAAACAATGGAAACCTACAATGTTAGATTTCAAGAGGCAGAATATAGGATTAGTGAACTGGAGGATGAAACATCTGAAATCCGGCAAGAAAAAGAAAATATAGGGAAAAAAAGGAAAAATGTGATCAGGAACTTGGGGAATTGAATGACAATATGAAGCGCATAAATATACGTGTTGTGGGTGTCCCAGAAGGAGAAGAGGAGGGAAAAGGAGGAGAAAAACTAATGGAGGAAATTATCACTGAAAATTTCCCAACTCTCATGAAAGACTTCAAATTACAGAATCAAGAAGTGCAGTGTACCCCAAAGAGAATAGATCCAAATAGATGTACTCCAAGACACTTGCTAATCAGAATGTCAGAGGTCAAAGAGAAAGAGAGAATCTTGAAAGCAGCAAGAGAAAAGCAATCCATCACATACAATGGAAGCCCAATAAGACTATGTGTAGATTTCTCAGCAGAAACCATGGAGGCAAGAAGACAGTGGGATGATATATTTAAATTACTAAAAGAGAAAAACTGCCAACCAACATTCTATATCCAGCAAAACTGTCCTTCAAAATGAGGGAGAAATTAAAACATTTTCAGACAAAAAAATCACTGAGAGAATTTGTGACCAAGAGACCATCTCTGCAAGAAATACTAAAGGGAGCACTAGAGACAGAGATGAAAAGGCAGAAGAGAGAGGTATGGAGAAGAGTGTAGAAAGGAAGACTATGAGTAAAGGTAAAAAGAAGGAAAAATAGATATGACATATAAAATCCAAAAGGCAAAATGGTAGAAGCAAGTACTATCCATACAGTAATAAGACTAAATGTTAATGGATTAAACTCCCCAATGAAAAGACATAGACTGGCAGAATGGATTAAAAAACAGGTCCCATCTATATGCTGTCTACAGGAAACACATCTTAGAACCAAGGATAAACATAGGTTGAAAGTGAAAGGTTGGGAAAAGACATTTCATGCAAATAACAATCAGAAAAGAGCAGGAGTAGCTATACTAACATCCAACAAATTAGACTTCAAATGTAAAACAGTTAAAAGAGACAAAGAAGGATACTATGTATTAACAAAAGGAACAATTCAGCATGAAGACATAACAATCATAAATATTTATGCACCAAACCAGAATGCTCCAAAATACATGTGGCAAACACTGAAAACAGAAATAGACACATCTACCATAATAGTTGGAGACTTCAATTCCACAGTCTCATGAACGGACAGAACATCTAGACAGAGGATCAATAAAGAAACTAAAGAGAATTTGAATAATACAATAAATGAGCTAGACTTAACAGACATTTATAGAACATTACACCCCACAACAGCAGGATACACCTTTTTCTCAAGTGCTCATGGATCATTCTCAAAGATAGACCATATGCTGGGTCACAAAGCAAGTTTCAATAAATTTCAAAAGATAAAAATCATACAAAAAACTTTCTCAGATCATAAAGGAATGAAGTTGGAAATCAATAATAGGCAGAGTGCCAGAAAATTCACAAATATGTGGAGGTTCAACAACACACTCTTAAACAACCAGTGGGTCAAGGAAGAAATTACAAGAAAAATCAGTAAATATCTTGAGGAAAATGAAAATGAAAACACAACATATCAAAACTTATGGGACACGGCAAAGGTGGTGCTAAGAGGGAAATTTATTGCCCTAAATGCCCATATCAAAAAAGAAGAAAGGGCAAAAATCGAGGAATTAACTGCCCACTTGGAAAAACTAGAGAAAGAACAACAAACTAACCCCAAAGCAAGCAAAAGGAAAGAAATAACAAAGATTAGAGGAGAAATAAATGAAATTGAGAACATGAAAACAATTGAGAAAATCAATAAAACCAGAAGTTGGTTCTATGAGAAAATCAACAAGATTGATAGACCCTTAGCAAGACTAACAAAAAGAAGAATAGAGGGGATGCAAATAAATAAGATCAGAAATGGAAGAGACATGACCACTGACCCCACAGAAATGAAGAAAGTAATGACAGGATACTATGAACAACTTTATGCTAATAAATACGACAATGTAGATGAAATGGACAACTTCTTAGAAAGGCATGAACAACAAACTTTGACATGAGAAGAAATAGACGACCTCAATAAACCAATCACAAGTAAAGAAATTGAATCAGTCATTAAGAAGCTCCCCCAAAAGAAAAGTCCAGAACCAGATGGCTTCACATGTGAATTCTACCAAACATTCAAGAAAGAATTAGTACCAATCCTGCTCAAACTCTTCAAAAAAATTGAAGAGGAGGGAAAGCTACCTAATTCATTCTATGAAGCCAACATCACCCTCATACCAAAGCCAGACAAAGATATTACAAAAAAAGAAAACTACAGACCAATCTCTCTAATGAACATAGATGCAAAAATCCTCAACAAAATTCTAGAAAATCTAATCCAGCAACACATTAAAAGAATTATACATCATGACCAAGTAGGATTCATCCCAGGTATGCAACGATGGTTCAACATAAGAAAATCAATTAATGTAATACACCATATAAACAATTCAAAGCAAAAAAAACCACATGATCATCTTGATTGATGCAGAAAAGGCATTTGACAAAATTCAACATCCTTTCCTGTTGAAAACACTACAAAGGATAGGAATAGAAGGGAACTTCCTTAAAATGATAAAGGGACTATATGAAAAACCCACAGCTAACATTATCCTCATGGGGAACAGCTGAAAACTTTCCCCCTAAGATCAGGTACAAGACAAGGATGTCCACTATCACCAATGTTATTCAACATTGTGTTGGAAGTTCTAGCCAGAGCAATTAGACAAGAAAAAGAAATACAAGGCAGCAAAATTGGAAAGGAAGAAGTAAAACTCTCACTGTTTGCAGATGATATGATACTATATGTCAAAAACCCCGAAAAATCCACAGCAAAACTACTAGAGCTAATAAATGAGTACAGCAAAGTGGCAGGTTACAAGATCAACACTCAAAAATCTGTAGTGTTTCTATACACTAGTAATGAACAATCTGAGGGGGAAATCAAGAAAAGAATTCCATTTACAATTGTAACCAAAAGAATAAAATATTTAGGAATAAATTTAACTAAAGAGACAAAAGACCTATACAAAGAAAACTACAAGAAATTGTTAAAAGAAATCACAGAAGACCTAAATAGATGGAAGGGCATACTGTGTTCATGGATTGGAAGACTAAATATAGTTAAGATGTCAATTCTACCTAACTTGATTTATAGATTCAATGCAATACCAATTTAAATCCCAACAACTTACTTTTCAGAAATAGAAAAACCAATAACCAAATTTATCTGGAAGGGCAGGGTGCCTCGAATAGCTAAAAGTATCCTGAGAAAAAAAAAATGAAGTCGGAGGTCTCACACTACCTGACTTTAAGGCATATTATGAAGTTAGAGTGGTCAAAACAGCATGGTACTGGCATAAAGATAGATATATTGACCAACAGAATCTGAATAGAGTGTTCAGATATAGACCCTCTCATCTATGGACAATTGATCTTTGATAAGGCAGTCAAGCCAACTCACCTGGGACAGAACAGTCTCTTCAATAAATGGTGCCTAGAGAACTGGATATCCATATGCAAAAGAATGAAAGAGGATCCATATCTCAAACCCTATACAAAAGTTAACTCAAAATGGAACAAAGACCTAAACGTTAGGTCTAAGACCATAAAACTGTTAGAAGAAAATGTAGGGAAATATCTTATAAATCTTATACTTGGAGGAGGTTTTATAGACCTTACACCCAAAGCAAGAGCACAGAGGAAAGAAAGAAAGAAATGGGAACTCCTCAAAATTAAACACTTTTGCACATCAAAGAACTTCATCAAAAAAAGTAAAAAGACAGCCTACACAATGGGAGACAATATTTGGAAACAACATATCAAATAAAGGTCTAGCATCCAGAATTTATAAAGAGATTGTTCAACTCAACAGCAAAAAGACAGCCCATCCAATTACAAAATGGGAATAAGACTTGAACAGACACTTCTCAGAAGAGGAAATACAAATGGCCAAAAGGCACATGAAGAGATGTTCAACTTCCTGGCCATTAGAGAAATGCAAATCAAAACCACAATGAGATATCATCTCACAACCACCAGAATGGCCATTATCGACAAAACAGAAAATGACAAGTTCTGGAGAGGATGTGGAGAAAGAGGCACACTTATCCACTGTTGGTATGGAATGTCAAATGGTGCAACCGCTGTGGAAGGCAGTTTGGCAGTTCCTCAAAAAGCTGAATATAGAATTGCCATATGACCCAGCAATACCATTGCTAGGTATCTACTCAAAGGACATAAGGGCAAGGACACAAATGGACATTTGCACACCAATGTTTATAGCAGCATTATTTAGAATTGCAAAAAGATGGAAACAGTCAAAATGTCCATTAACAGATGAGTGGCTAAACTGTGGTATATTCATACGATAGAATATTATGCAGCTCTAAGACAGAATAAAGTCATGAAGTATGTAACAACATGGATGGACCTTGAGGACATTATGCTGTGTGAGATTAGCCAAAAACAAAAGGACAAATACTGTATGGTCTTACGATATGAACTGACATTAGTGAATAAACTTGGAATGTTTCATTGGTAACAGAGACCATCAGGAGATAGAAATAGGATAAGATATTTGGAGCTAAAGGGATACAGACTGTGCAACAGTACTGAATGTAAAAACTCAGAAATGGACAGCACAATACTACCTAACTGTAATACAATTATGTTAAAACACTGAATGAAGCTGCATGTGAGAATGATAGAGGGAGGAGGGCTGGGGGCATAAATGAAATCAGAAAGAAAGATAGACAATAAAGATTGAGATGGTATAATCTAGGAATGCCTAGAGTGTTTAATAATAGTGACTAAATGTACAAATTTAAAAACATTTTTTGCATGAGGAAGAACAAAGGAATGTCATTACTGCAGGGTGCTGAAAATAGATGGTAATTAATATTTTAAAATTTCACCTTATATGTCAGACGAAAGCAAAGGATGTTTATTTGATACAAAGTTTATATTTTGACTAGTGCATTTCCTAATATAACTTATGTAGATAGCTTGATTGAATACCATAAGTACTTGGGATCTTGGGTAGGACATGAGATTTTGTTGGTTTGTCCAGAGTGATGCCCTGATGAATCCCAGAGTGATTCGATCAGTGAGTGGAAAAGTATTTGTAAAGTCCCCTTTGGGGAATGGTGAGAATGGGGAGAAATTCAAACTCCCCAAGTTGAATTCTTGATAGTCTCACAAGCAGTGTGGACAACCAAAGCTATAGGCTGAGCCCCCAGTCTTGGGGGTTGTTCATATGAAACTTAACCTCACAAAGGATAGGTCAAGCCTACTTAAAATTTAGGCCTAAGAGTCACCCCCAAGAGAGCCTCTTTTGTTGCTCAGATGTAGCCTCTCTCTTCAGCCAACACAACAAGCAAACTCACCACCCTCCCCCATCTACATGGGACATGACTCTCAGGGGTGTGGACTTTCCTGGAAACGTGGGACAGGAATCCTAGAATGAGCTGAGACTCAGCATCAAGGGATTGAGAAAACCTTCTCAACCAAAAGAGAGAAGAGTGAAATCAGACAAAGTGTCAATGGCTGAGAGATTCCAAACAGAGTTGAGAGGTTATCCTGGAGGTTATTCTTACACATTAAGTAGATATCATCTTGTTATTCAAGATGTAATGGAGAGGCTGGAGGAAACTGCCTGAAAATGTAGAGCTGTGTTCCAGTAGCCATGTTTCTTGATGATGATTGAATAATGATATAGCTTTCACAATGTGACTCTGTGAATGTGAAAACCTTGTGTCTGATGCTCCTTTTATCTACCTTATAGACAGGTGAGTAAAACATATGGATTAAAAATAAATAAATAATATGGGGAACAAATGTTAAAATAAATTTAGTTTGAAATGCTAGTGATCAATGAAAGTGAGGGGTAAGGGGTATGGTATGTATAATCTATTTTTTCTGTGTTCGTTTTATTTCTTTTTCTGTTGTCTTTTTATTTCTTTTTCTGAATGGATGCAAATGTTCTAAGAAATGACGACTATGCAACTATGTGATGATATTGAGAATTACTGATTATATATGTAGAACGGAATGATCATATTTTAATGTTTTTGGTCATTGTTAAATTTGTTTTAATTAATAAATAAATTAATTTTTAAAAAATTCAACAAATGGTGGTGCAATAATGGGATATTCACATGGAGAAAGAATGAAATGTGACCCTGCCATACAGCATACAAAAAAGAAAAAAAAAGCAGATCAACAAACTACATTATTTTAACAAAATTCATTTTCTCAAATGTTCCAAAACTTTTTATGTCCATCCAGGGCTTGTAATTGGCAATGACAAACAAAATTCACTTTCTTAAACCCTTCACAACTTTCTATATCCATCTAGGGCTTGTGGTCATCACTGACTACAAAAAAAAATTCACTTTCATACTAGGAATATATTACCTTAAAAAATTAACATATTGCCAGACTGTATTCTGAGACCATTGGAGGTTAGTAAGGCCTGTTGCAAAGACATTCTTTAAGATATGGGAATTATCTCAAAACCCTTGGGGTTTCCTTAAGTCCCTGTCATTCAAAGCAAATAGGTATTGAGAGTCATGATGAAGAGATGCAAAAAAGATGTGTCTTTAAGACCTAGGACCAAGACCCTGAATATAGGCAGGGGCTACTCAGTAGGCTCATCCAGAGATGTCTTCATCCCAGACAGACAGGTCTATTTGCTTAAGGATCTCTTTTGGGATGCCAAGAAGCCTAGACCTAGTAGAGATCTTGGGGAAGACAAAGGTTAAACACTAGCCAGGTCTACTAGTCTTAAGGTGGTCCCCAGGGATTGAAGAAAATCCCTCCTTAGAAGGTGGTAGGGCATTCAGGGACAATGAGAAATTGATGAGATGTTAGACTGTCTTCAAGCTTACAAAGGAGAAGAGTAGTGAAGATTCTACTTTTAGTTTTGCCATCAACTCCCATAACTAGAGAAGTCTGAGTGGAGGTAGACCCAAGGTGGCAGTTCAGAACAGAGTAAGTGGCTCTAGTATTTAACTAAGAAATTAATAATCTTAACTGCCATGTTGAGCTTCACCCATGGCTCCTCTAGGTTGATAGCCATATATGAAGTCAGCTGAGACACACATAGCCTTGGGTACCCCCAGTCGTCTTCGGCCAGTGCAGTTCCTGGCCCAGGGCCTGGGCTGGTGTCACAAGGGACAAGGCCCTAGTGGGTCCAGAGGTGCAGCTTTGCTTTGAGGTTTCTGGTACACTTTCCACCAGTGGCCCTCTGACCCACAGTTGAAGCAAGGCACTTGAGGCTTGGAGCCACAAATTGGGTGACCTTGAAGGGACAGGTCACTTTTAATAGTGACTACAATCCGTTGAGCCTGTTCTCTGGTTTTCTTCTTACCTCTCTTTACCTTATCCTCCTCCTCAGCCTTGTCTCAATTGTTATAGACAGAAAAGGAAGTTTCTAATAGGTCATCAGTGGGAGTTTTGCAGGCCCATGGAGAAGTTTTGTAGCTTCTTCAAAATGTCAGGGGACAATTAGTTGATGAAATGGGTGCCCAGCAAAATCTGACCTTCCCCAGGAAACTGGGCTTACATTAGTATATATTTTAGGGCTACTACTAAGTTCCCCTACAACAGGGCTGGGCCTTTCTCCTGAGTGATCTCCCTTAGCTTATTATAATTATCTGGCTTGGTGGTATATTTTCTCAAGTCTTTAAGCAAACAGATGACATATGGTCTCTATTCCTGAAGTCTGCATGCCCTCTCCTACAAGGAACCCTCTCAGGTCCTTTTCTAGCTAGAGAGCTACAAACATTTGAGCTCACACAGGGAATTTGTGACTACTAACACTGTCTTTTACAGACTGGAGGATGATATTGTAATTGAGCATCCCATCAGACTACCATGCTTCCCATCTTTTAGCTTATATTAACAGTTGGCATTTCCCATTTTCCCTGGAAAGGAAATAGAAGAGCCTCACTAGCTCCAGTGTGACCAACTGGTGTCCCAAGACACATCAGAGCTGGGCTTTTCCCTCTCCTCCATCCTAATGCCTTGGGAATACAGGGAGCAAAGTTGCCCAGCACCCCTGGGACACCTTTCCTGAGAGCTGTCTGGACCTATGCTTCTGGGGGGAGGGTTCCTGGGCTTTGACGGGAAGAATTCAGGAGAACACTCTCCAGGAGCCCTTCTCCACCAGCTCAATGTCTTGGGAACATGGGGAGTAAAGTTGTCAGGCATCCCTGTGACATTCCTCCCCAGAGATGTCTAAACCTACACTCCCAAGGTGGGGCCCCACCCCACCTGAGAGAAGTCTAGGATAACTGGGACAATGCTTTCAGGTGTACTGTAGTTCCCTGTTTCCTGAGGGCTAAAAAGCGAGTATGTTTTAGAAGGGAAGATTTATATTCAGCTGCAGTGTGTCTCAGTAGAACGATCAAGGCCTGAAGGTGAGACACTCCCATTGTAATAACCACAGCAAAGCATAGACCAGAAGTGATTCCCTAGAATGTCAAAGATAATACTTTGTTTCATACAATAATCCTTAGCACAGAATCCTGTGTTACAAAAGATGAAATGTCTTATGAGGCATAGAAAAACAGAGGAGAAAGAAGGGGAATCTCATAGAGGCAGGGAGAGGACCTCTGTTGAAGTGGTGAAAAGAGGAACAGATTCAGCAGGAGGAAGAGTCTGGGTCCCCAGAGGAGGGGAAAGGAGAGAATGTGGGGAAGTCTCAGAGAGTCGAGTAGAGAGAGAGAGAGAGAGAGAGAGAAAGGGGGACTTGATTTGGCTTCCATTACTCCTGCTTGACATGGGAAGAAGCCCCCAGTCATGTCTCAAAGGCAGCATCACCCACCACTCTGAGTCTTGTTGGAGCTGCATGACATGGAGACAGGATCCTACCACCTCTGACAAAGGAGCTGGAGAACTCAGAGTGGATTGATATTATGTCCTGGGGGAACCAGATCAGAGTCCCCAGACTTCTAGAGACACTTTCATGAGGACTTAGGAGAGGAGAACAATGAGCCAAGCAAGAAGAAAAAAGCAAAAGCATGTGCCACGCCTCCTGGTCAACAGCCACAACTTACCAGTCCAGACGGTCAAAAAGGAGAAGTGACTCCTGGCTGGCTCACCAAAATATGTTGCAACATTGGATTCATAGGTTCTTGGACCTGCCATAAGAAAGAATTCAAGGGTACAGCACAGTCAGGTGGAAAGTTTATCAAATACACAAGCAAAGAGGAGTATATGGACACTTGCAAGAAAAGAGAAGTGAGAGGCAAGAGCATATTACATTATATTTACAATATTATAATGATGGCAATCCTTGATTATCCTTGAGAAAATATTTCATATTGGACTATACTCAACATATCTCTGGCACTTTGGCATCAACTATGCCACCCTGACCAGAAGGGGGAAAAGAAGCCTAACAAATAAGGTATCAGTGGCTGAGAGAGTTCAAGTAGAGTCAAGAGACTACTCAGGAGGTCATTCTTAAGCAAGCTTCAGTTAGATACCACTACCTATTATAACTTTCCAACCCCCAATCAAAACCATTCCTAAAATCGTAAAGAATATCTAGGGCATTATATAAGATTCTATAAAGTTTCCATGCACTAGTATAACTTTCCAGAAACCTACAACCTCCAGATGGGTCCCTGGACCAGATAAGTCCTGAAATGCAGAGAGGCCAGCCTCTCCAGAACATCAACTAGTTCCATCTCCCTATCCCATATTATCAACAGCCCCTTCCAATACATAAAAGTTCGAATTGGCATAGCATAAATACCCCTAAAGAGTGGGAGAAAGACCAAAGGTGATGGTGGAGCTGTACAGAGAAGGTAGGGTTTAACAAACGAGTATGACTGCTGAGTCATTATATTGCTATTTTAGTCTCTAGTACCTTAGAGCAGCTAGAGGTAAAAACCTAAAATTGTGGAATTGTAACCCATACCAAACTCTGAAATCTGTTCTACAACTAACTATTGTGATGTGCTTTGAAATTTATCACTTTTTTTGTATATATGTTATTTATCACACAGAAAAAGAGGAAGAATATAACAGAGAAAATAGGATTTAACAAATAAGTGTGACTGCTAAATCATTATATTGATATTTCTTTTGGTCTCCAGTGTCTTGGAGCAGCTAGAAGAAAAAACAAAAAATAGTGGAACTATAACCCATACCAAACTGTAAAATCTATAATGAGTTAAAATGTACTTGGAAATTTCTTGCTTTTTTGTATATATGTTATTTATCACAATAAAAAAACTGAAAAAAAAAAAGAATATACACAACATGATTTGACACTTTCACTCTATGCTGTTCGGTCAGTTCCCAGACAAGAACAAAACTGATTAGGAAACAGTACAATATAAAAATAAGCTGTTCGAGCTCGCTGCCCTCCCCTTCTCTACACGGGACATGATGCCCAGGGGTGTGGACCTTCCTGGCAATATGGGATGGAAATCCTAGAATGAGCTGGGACTCAGCATCTTCTCGACCAAAAGGGGGAAGAGCGAAATGAGACAAAAACTTTCTCGACCAAAAGGGGGAAGAGTGAAATGAGACAAAATAAAGTGTCAGTGGCTGAGATTCCAGAGTCGAGAGGTTATCCTGGAGGTTATTCTTACACATAATATAGATATCACCTTTTAAGTTAAGGTGTAATGGAGAGGCTGGAGGGAACTGCCTGAAAATGTAGAGCTGTGTTCCAGTAGCCATGTCTCTTAAAGATGATTGTATAATGATATAGCTTTCACAATGTGACTGTGTGATTGTGAAAACCTTGTGTGTGATGCTCCTTTTATCTACCTTATAGACAGGTGAGTAAAACATATGGATTAAAAATAAATAAATAATATGGGGAACAAATGTTAAAATAAATTTAGTAGATTGAAATGCTAGTGATCGATGAGAGGGAGGGGTAAGGGATATAGTATGTATGAATTTTTTTCTGTTCTCCTTTTATTTATTTTTCTGAATTAATGCAAATGTTCTGAGAAATGATACTGATGATGAATATACAAAAAAAACAAACCTCATACCCATAAAAAAATAATAAGCTATAAGGATTATATAGCTAACACACAAATATTGAGGAATTATCTACTGTTTCATGTTATCTATGCTCTGATAGCACGAATCAACAGAGTCATTGAATATAGTAGTTATAAAACTCCTAGGGGAATCTATAACCATAAAGATTAATATAGTAAAATATCTGGTTTGTTAAAAAGAAACATGTGGTGTGCTTAATTCAACAAATGTTTATTGAGTCCCTGCTGATGTCAAGTGCAATGCTAGGCTCTATGTGTCTTCAAAGGATGGATGCATGCACAATATGTCCTGGCTGCAAGGAGACAGGTTTACCAAGTAAATGTGTTAAATGCTACAACAGAGGTATATACAAAGGCCAGAAGAGGGGGAGATGCTTTCCAACTGAGGAGGTTACTGAGGAAGGTCTATGGATAGATAGCATTCGAGGAAGCATCGGATGAAAAGGCATTTTACACAGAGAATAATTAGAGGCACCAACTTTGAAAGATGGAGCAAGTGGACCAGTTTGCCTGGAAGAGAGGGGGCTTACAGGACAGGAAAAGGGAAAGAGGAGGTGCTAAAGGCCGATTGGGGTAAAATTATGGAGATCCTCATTTGACATGATGAGAGGTTTGGATTTTATGCAGTGGCCAGTGGGAAACCACCTGGAATTTTGACAAAGAGCAATGACTTGATGGAAATCATGGTAACCTTTTGGAAGTATTTTGCAGAGTGAACTGACATGAGAGAGACAGGAGGCAGGAAGACCAGGCAAGCTTCTAGGATCACCTAGTCTTGAAATATTACCTGGAAAATCCATAAAGATGCAGAAATAAGATTAATAATTTCACTCACAGTTTGAGGATGGTATTTTGCAAATTCCTAGAAATTGCTTACTTCTGAAAATCTGCTTAAATTTTATTATATCTCCTTACTTTATGTGCTGTGCCAAAATTCCTGTCTTTCCTGTATTTTCTTTCCAATCAAAGTTAAGATAATGTACAGAAGTGCTTTATAATGACAAGTAATGATTCCCTGCCCCATTGCTCCCCCATCTCAGTCCCATTCTAAAAAGCCTTTAAACAGCTCTTAAATTTCCATCTCTTCGAAGTCCTTCACAACTAGTGGGAGGTGAGGTGCTGGCTGTCTCACTTATATTCAACTTTCTGTGATATGAACATGTCACTTTCCAGCATGAAGCTCCTATGCAATGCATATTAGAAGAAAGTTGTTTTTTTCTTCTCTCAGTATTCAAAAACCCCATGTCAGTCTACTTAGGAAGGAGGTCTGCCTTGGAAGCCTGTTTTCACGGTGGTGATGTGGTCAAGTGAAAATAGCTGCCCCTACTCCACCACTAGCCACGTTATTTAACCTCCTTACTCTCAAGTTACCCTACATTTAAAAATGGGTATAGGGATGCAATATCTCAAAATACTACTCAGTATTTTTCCTTTCTTCTTCTTTTAATTATTGATTATGAAATAAAATAACCACAGAGCTGTGCATGAAGCATAAATGCATAGTTTGAAACCCAATTCTAAAGTCATCTAAGTCAGAAGATATAATATTGCCCCTGCTTCAGTGAGGTTCAACCTCATTGGTTTGAATTCCTTAATAGTTATTAAGGAATTGCAAAATAAGAATTGAATTCCTTAATGATTATTAATGAAAATAAGAATTGAATTCCTTAATGGTTATTAAGGAATTGCAAAATAAGACCTTAATGATATAACACTACACATTTAATAAAACTGCTAAAATAAAAAATAGTGAAAATACCAAATGCTTGGTGAGGATGTGGAGAAAATGCATCAATTATACTTTCCTGGTGGAAATGTATAATAGTACAGGCACTCTGGAAAATAGTTCAGCAGGTTTTTCAAAAAACTAAACATACAACTACCATATGACCCAGCAATTGCACTAGGTATCCCAGAGATGTGAAAATTTTTTTCCACACAAAGATCTAAAGAGGAATGTTCATAGTAGCCTTGTTCGTTATAACCCAAACTGGAAACAGCAAAATGTTCTTCAATAGGTGAATAACTAAATAAGCTGCAGTACATCCATACTACACAAACTATTCAGCAATAAAAAGGAACAAACTATTGATACACAGAACAAATCAGGAAGATCTCAAGGGCATTATGCTGATTTAAAAAAAGCTGATCTCAAAAGGTCATATACTGTTTGATCCCATTTATATAACATTCTCAAAATGACAAAGTTCTAGACACGGAAAAAGGGATTAGTGGTTGCCAGGGGTTAGAAAGAGTGGGGTGGGGATGAGGGGTGACTATGAAGGGGGTACTAGTACTGACAGGGCAGCTCTGCACCTTGATGGTGGTGGTACTTACACAAATCCACACGTGATAAAATGATATAAAGCTATACACAATCATTGTACCACTATCAATCCATATATTATTATATTAAAAATTGTATAAAAGTAATTACTGGGGGGACCTGGGTGAAGGGTACACACAACCTTTGCAACTACCTGTGAATCTATAATTATTTTGAATTTTTTAATTAAAAAAAATTTCTAAAGTAATCACCACCTAAGTCAGAAGATAGGACAGTGCTCCCTGCCGGCATTCCTGCATGTGTCATCCCCATCCCACTCATAACCCTCTCCTTCTCCACTATCTGACATTGCAATAGCCAATGCTTTGCTTTTTGTTATATATTTGTCAACTGTCATGCTTCCCTAAACAATATAGCTTATTTTTATATTTTGAACTTTATACAAAATGGAATCAATTGTATGAAATCTTTTGGGTCTGGCTTCTTTCGCTAAACATTATGTTTGTGAATTCATCCATAGTGTGTGTTGCTGTGGTCCTGTATTCCGTCACATGACTACAAGTGTCACAATTTATTTATCCATTTTATTGCAGGTGGATTTTGGTTGTTTCCAGTTTGGAGCTATTATGGGCAATGCATTTGCAAATATTATTGGAACCTAACGCCCATGTCATGCATTTTTCAAAAGAACATACCCAGGGAAGAAAATGTTGGGTCATGGGGTATGTTTATTTTCAACTATATAATGACATAATTATTTTCCAAAGGGTTGTACCACTCTTCACTCCCATCAGTATACCAAGCCTGATTTTAGTCATTCTGGTGGGCGTGTAACCACATCTCATTGTAGCTTCAATATGCATTTCCCTTCAATGTTCATTTTAGATTGAACATTCTTTCATTAATGGCCATTTGGATTTTCTATGTTATGAAGTTTCTCTTCATTTCCTGTTGCATTTCTCTTTTCTATCAATAGTGTGTCTTTCTTATTAATCAGTAGGAATTCTTTATGTAATCTGGATACCAGTCTTTTGTTTGTGGCTTATCTTTCTCTCTTTCCCTGTGCTCATTTTCCCACCTCAGTGAGTGACTGTCCCCTTTTTTAGTCTAAGGAATCCATTACCTCATGTGAAAAGAGAATCATAACAGGAATGTAAAGAAAAGTAAACTGTGTTTACCTTTGGACTTCCCAAATAGATTCTTTAAAAAATGTATCAGTAGAACCATTGTTTAAAAATAACCTTTTAAATCTCCCAAAGCTCTATCTGAGATGGCAAAAGAGTTGCACACACTAAGTTTAATTTTCAGGAACTTAAAACCTTCAGATGGTTCCTAGGACAGCCAAGTCCTGAAACCCAGAGGTACCAGCCTCTTCAAGAACATCAACCAGTTCCATCCCCCTAGCCCATATTGTTGACATCCCTTTTCAATATGAAAAAAGTTAGAATGGACAAAACCCAAATAACCCTAAAGATTGGGAGGAGGATCAGAGGAGAAGGTGGAGTAGCAGAGAACATAGGATTTAACAAATGAGTATGAATCTCAAATGGGTATGTATGAATCATTCCACTGATATTTCTTTTTAGTCTCCAATGTTTTGGAGCAACTAGAAGGAAAAACATGAAATTGTGGGACTGTAACCCATAACAAATTTGAAATCTACTGAATAACTACTTGTTAACATGTACTTCAAAACTTACTGCTTTTTTTGTATATCTGTTGTATTTCACAATAAAAAAATGTTTTTTAAAATAACCCTTTATTATTACCTGTGCACTGCAAAAATTAGAAAATTAGACATGCAAACTAATAAGTACAGGATCTTAGAGCCTCCAGGATCTGAAAATGAACTTCTCCTATACATACGTTTCATAATCTGCTTTTTATGAGTTCATGATCTCTACCTTTCTGCATCCAAACTTTTCTAATTGACCCAAACATGTAATGATTGCTTTCAAAGTCAAAACTTGGTTTGTTGTTTTTATTTGTTTGTTGAAAGCTTCAAAAACAAACAACTGAGAGGAAGACCATAACTGTTTACCCTTAAACGATAGATCAGGAGGAGATTAGACTACCCCTGGGAAGAAGAGAAGACGGGGAGAGGTTGCAAAAAGGAAAAAGGTAGGTCCTTCACTCAAGATTTCTCTCCTATAGGAGCAGAGAGTTGACCTCAGGACTGCCTGGCCACCACCCATTTACGCACAATTAATCCCTGCACTAGAAAGTGGGCTGGGAACTTGGCCAAAGCTAGCAACCTCCCCAACCATTAGAGAGCACTGGTGTTTCTATGCTGAATCTGCCACAGTCTTACTGTGTCCTGAGATGCATTCCAGGGAGCAATGTACCAGGTGACCCTCAGCGGGCATGATGCCTTTTACACTTTGCATAGCCCTTCTGGACTCACCCCTGGCCCAGAATGTGTGTATATGGCCCTGGATGCACCCCTATCCTTGAGAAAAGTACGACCTAAGGGTTATTGTAAGGATTGACTACCACACCTGAAGCATCCATAAAAAATGTCAGTTTTTGTGGATGTTAGTTTACCCTCCTCTTAGACAGGGCCCAGCTCCAACTCCAAATAGACAGTAATTGGCATGGTGCCATTGTTACCTGTAACAAAACATTGTGTTTGGTAGTGATAAGCTAATAGAGGAAATAGACAATAACAAGAGGGGATAAAGAAACTCCACTTTAAGAGGCTGTGACTACAAGTAAAGAGGCTATCTGATTCTGAACAAAATTCCAAAAAGAGGAATTTCTATACCATTTGGAGTAATGGCAGTATCACTGGAAAACGCATACAACCTCCCTACTTTGAAGATCAGCATTCATTTTAGTATGGAAATTCTTGTATTTGTTGTTCAGTTTTCTAATTCTCATTATTACTCAAGACCTCATGAGTATCATGAGACATTTGTCATTGCCTAAGATGCTTTAAATCATCTTTGGAGTGCTCAGAAATCATTAGACCCATGAAAATTCTATCTGGGCTGCAAATTTTTCACTATCCTATTCATGTTTAGCAGGTTAACCTCTTCCCTTAGAAGGCAACAAGTAACTTCAATATTTACTGAGTAAATACCAGATTACATGACTTTGGTATAGTTATTGGATTGTTATAAAGGACAGTTTAGACATGGTCTCTTGACCTCTGGTTTCTAAGATCTAATCAGAAAGATAAGACAACTCAACAATGAAAGGAATATACATGTGGGGGAAGAGTCAACTGGAAATATGCTTAACAATGTTTACACTAAACATAGGTTTTTACAAAGGTCAAACTTGAAAGGAAAATATTTCATTAAATTCTTATGTGTTTTTTAGCTTTGTTCACATTTATCATGACTTCACTAAGGTCCTAGTAAGCTTTCATTTTCATGTTTGCTTTAATTTTTTTATACTATATTCATTGATTTTTAGGAGATGATGAGACTAATATGCAGTGGCTCAAAAAAAATCTAGATGACATAAATTTTCTTCCAATGAAATAAATCTTTCAAAGGCAGTGAGGCAGGCTAGAACAGGGAGAGAGGGGAGAGGGGAAAAAAAAAAATATATATATATATATGAAGGAGCCCTTAAACTAGAATGGTTAATCAAGGTCAGGAGGGGAGTGTCCATGTCAGTCACAGACACCCTGCCTGAGGGGCTACTCACTTACAGGAAACACCCAGTGGCAGCTGACCCATTTGGGGCCGAAGGACGCCCACCTGAGTGAGTTATCTTTGAAAGGGTGGGACTAACCTACCCACCCAAATGCATTATCAACCACCAGGCACAGCTGTGTAGAGAAGGGAAGAGAGGAGAAAGGACCTCGAACAAGGAAGGGTGAAGGAAGTGAAGCAAAGCAATAATAAGTAGATGGTCCCTGGGGTGCACGGGTAGTTCAGTGGTAGGGTTTTTGCCTGCCATGTGGGAGACCTGGGTTTGGTTCGATTCCCAGCCCATGCATTTCCCAAACAGACAAATGAAAAACCAAATAAACAAAAATTCAGCAAAATAGTGCTGCAACTCACATGGAAAATGAATGAAATGTGACCCCTGCAATACAGCATATTAAAAAAAAAAAAAGTAGATGGTCCCAATGTCAGGGGCCCCTTGCCTCTATCCTCTTGCAAGAATGCCCGCATGCTCCTTCTATGCATGTGTACTCAGTAAATTTTCTACCTTGCTCTCTCTGCTGTGCTCCTGAATTCAAAAAGAAAGAGGAAGAGAGGAAGAATGTGAGAAAGAGAGAGAAGGAAAGAGGGAAGAAGGAAGGAAGGAAAGAAAAGGGAGGAAGGAAGGAAGGAAAAAACAAACTGGAAATGGACCGAAGTATCCTGAATTCTTTTCTTGCAGCATAGCCAAGGACCTAGAGGCCAAAATCCAGCAACAGCAGCTGGATTTGTTTTGAATTCTATATAAACTATTGTTGTAATCTTTGCACTACAATGTAATCATTCAACATCAATTTCTTAGAGGGAGGTGTACAGGTTACACAGTACTCATTTTACATAAAAGAAAATGTACATTGAAAGGTCATATGCCTGCTCCAGGCTCACTTTAGTCATAAAAGCAAAGATCAGGTCTTCTGACCCTTTGTCCTTTTCTTTGCTCATGTTCACTGATTTTAACACTTGGTTACTTCGGTCCATTCCCAGTTTGTTTTTTCCTTCCTTTCTCCTGCCCTCTTTCCTTCTCTTTCTCACTTTCTTCCTCTCCTCCTCTCTTTGTTTCTGAAGTTGAGTATTGTACTTATTTCTTAATTTATACATCTCTTATTCTTTACAAAAATAATTATAGTCACGCCTACAAAAGTGTAACCCGTAGCATCGAAAAGCATAAACTCTTTGTAATTATTTAAAAGGGTCTTTTAAAAAATTATAATACAAAGGTCTGTTCTCCGTAAGCAGTCCTCCAATGTGCTCTATGACAATAAGGCTAACTTTTAATACAAAGACTAAGTTATGAACGACTGTATTTAACAGACATCATTATGTCTGTTAAATGGTACGGAAATTCCTCTTTTTGGAATTTTGTTCAGAATCAGAGTGCCAGCCTTCCTGGAATCAGCCACTTTACTTATAGTCACAGCCTCTTAAAGGGGAGTTTCTTTTTCCCCTTTTGTTATTGTCTATTTTCTCTATTAGCTTATCATTACCAAACACAATGTTTTGTTACAGGTAACAATTACACCGTGCCAATTACTGGCATCATTATTACTTTAATCTTGCTTTTTGTCTCCTTTTTGTTTGAAAGAACCTCTACTTCATCGAGGTGTTTACTAGCTTGGAGTTCTTCAGCAGATTCTTCTTTCTCAGACTCTGAATCCCTTTCAGAGTCATATGGACTTTCAGGATCAGGTGAATCATCATCATCATCACCACCATCTCCAGCCATATCACCTACTCCATCATGATCCTCTAGCTCATCAAGCAAAGACTGCAATGTCCTTGGTATCTTCCTATTAATTCATTGTCCATACTTTGCTGATGTTGACACTCCAGTTCTTCATCAATTTTCTTGTCTTCTTCCCCTGTTCAGAAGTGAAATGTTGATTTGTGGTCTCCTAAAATAAGACTGCCAGGGTATTCTTTCTTTCCTGCACCTATAAGTCTCAAGAACTTTTTTTTTTCTCTCTTCATTACCTCAGTCCGCTGCCACCCAATTCTTAGACCCAAGGTTTCTAATTGGGAAGGCCGAATGCTTCAGTGCATGCTGGTGGGACTCTCCGGCAATATTCACACTGCAGAGATCCCACTCTCCTCTGCCACCACTCCATCAGCCAGCGATCTGCCATCAGCACAAGCAGTGCCAGTCCAGAACATCTCCAGTTTCTTTTTATGGCTGATAATAGTTGCACTTTCAATGGTTCAGAAAAAATATCTCATTTTTAGGGTATTGACACTCTTGTAGAACGTCACTGTTAGAAGGAGTCTTTGAAAGCTAGTCCAACATTCTTAGTTTTTAGATGAAGTCTTAAGAGGCCCAGAGTGGTTAAGAAGCTCCAAGAGTTACAAAGTTGAACAATAGCTTAAAAATGTGCTATCTGAGAAAAGGTTAAAGGCATTGTAATTGTTTCCTCCAAATGGCTAATTCAATAAAGGCGTTTGAGTATAAGAAGTATGAGTCAAGGAAGGAATAGTTTTACTTCTCTCTGTCTCTACCAAAAACAAAATAAGAGGAAATGAGCTTTAATTAGAGTAAGAATCAAAGAATAAGGTTTAGTATAAGAAAGAATTTTCTGGTAGTCAGGATGGTTAAAAATTAGGATGAGAGACCAAAGGACTTTTCCTTTTGAGAAATTCAGGGCAAATTAGATTCATATTTCTGGGTTGCTTCAGACCTAGTCCTGTATTATATGAATTGTGTGAATACTAAATGTATAAATTAAAATTTTTCAGGTCCTTCCCAGTTCATTGAATCTAAGGTTAAAAAGGGATTTAATGTGTCAGGCTTCGTTTTTTTGAATGGGAGCAGCAGACAAAATGCTACACAGGGACCCCATTTCCTACAAAGATGAACTTTTTAGAGAAGCCTATGAAAAAGCATTTAAGGAAGACCCTCTGTTCCTGCAGAATAGTCTTTCCATATTGGTACAAAAACTAGCACAGAAAAGAGCCACTGGGCAAATGTGGTATATTTTCCATGGCACTTTGAAATTACTAACCGAAAAATGAACCCAGCTTATGTCTGAATTACATTGTAGGCTGGCCCATCTTGAACCCCAGCTAAAGGGATTTGGTAGTCCATGGAGTTGTTTCACTAAAGGTATGAAATAACATGAAAATATGCACCCCAAGCAAAGCAATTCAGCAGGGGCTCAATATAAGCATGTTCATGAAGGCTGAAGCCTTAAGTGGTGTGATGATTAAGTTCATGTGTCAGCTGGGCTAGGTTATGGTGTCCAGTTGCTTGGTCAAGCAAGCACTGACCTGACTGTTACTGTGAGGATATTTCATGGATTTAAATCAATAGTCAGTTGACTCTATTTATGGCTGTTTACATCTCACATCAACTAAGATTGCCTTCAGCAATAAGAGACATCTCATCTAATCATTTGAAGGCCTTCAAGGGAGAAATTATCATTTCAGCAGTCAGAAAGAATTTCGGTCTCCACTTCATTCCGTCAACTTTTCCTGGAGAATTCATTGTCCCCTTCATCAGCGTTCCCATGTTGTATCCTGCCCTACAGAATTCAGACTTGCCCAACCCCACAGTCACGTGAGCCTATTCCCATAATAAATCTCGTATCGGTTCTGTTTCCCTGGAGAACCCTGACTAATACAAGTGAGAAAAGCCAGCACTTTGCTTCTAGGCCTCTCCCTATAATAAACTATGTTGCTTCTTTTAAACATGATACTTAAAAACACATTTTTCAAGTAATATTTTTAAATCTATGGGCTCTATTGTTTTAAAAGTAAGGTTAATGATGATAGAAGGAAACAAGTGTGTCCATGTCTGTGCATGGGTAGATGCAGTGATGAGCTCTGAGAGTTAGAGTGAAAGTTATGACTACCTCTGGGACAACCAAGGGCCCCAGAATGGATTACTTGAACATAAATATAAGCTCAGTGAAAACTTAAGAACAGGAGTTGTTTTTTAAACAAATTATCATTTATATCACCAACATGCACACCAGAACCCCAAATAGGAATATTCAAGGAAATGTTGTCAAGACTATGGGAACGACTTCAAGGATCAGAACCTAACATTACCTGAAGAAGAACAATATATTGAAACAATCATTAAAAGATTTACATTTTATAAAAGAGAAGAACAGACCACGACTTCTCTAATTATCCAAGATTCTCATGGTTTCCTCTATGGCTAGATAAACCAGAACAAAAGGTAAAACATCTACCATAGTCATCTCTCCCTGATTTTGTACTCCACCCTTATCCTTCCTGATGCTTCCTTCTCAACTATTCTCCCACTTTCTGTGCCTACTGATATAAAAATACATAGATATACTCGTGAATTCAGTCTTTAGAATAGGGTTGGAATGTCCAAGGGCTGACCAGGTAAGCAGAGCAGTCAAAGTCTGCCTATACCTTTCATAAAATCAAGCAACTGGCCAATTATATAAAAGCAGCCTGAGGAACTGCTGGGATTTGTTCTTTTTTTTTTTTTTCCGATGTAGTATGTTTATTTACAAACATATCCAGCATGCTATATAACTTCAACAGAGTTCTAACCACTTTTCAGTATTGCATTTTTTAAAAATGAAGTTTCATGGTTGAACCAAAACCTCCCTGTTTTTTTAAGCAGTTGGTGTCTTACTATAAAAAAAAGGTGCAGCAAATCCAGACCCAAAATACAAAGTCATATTTAGTAACCACCTCTTGTTTTCCACTGAAAATGGCAACTTCTTCCCTGGTTGCTCCTCACAGTAGCTCTTGTAGACCAGAAAAGCCATGAAGCTCTGGATACTCTGCCCCAACATGGTGCTGTTGGAGGCTTTGTGAAAGGCACAAGGCTGAAAAAAAACTCTTCACACATTTTATAATCACCTTACAAGGTGATTCATTGATTCCTAACCTGCATACATTCTGGCTTTGGATTTCTTACCGGGAATCGAACCTGGGTCTCCAGCGTGACAGGTGAGAACTCTAGCACTGAGCCACCGTCATACCACCCTGGTTCTGGATTCTTGGTAGGTCCCTTGAGTAAAATGACATGAGGCCACTTCAGGGCCAACACCCCTGCCCACAAACCAAGCTAAATATTAAGACAGGCTATGTATGATGAAGTGAGCATGAAGAAGCCAACAGTGGTGCTGAAGAACGTTCAGGATTTGCAGAGAGCTCTTGAAAGTGCTTAAACCCTCACACTTGAGCAAGGGAAAAATGTAGCCATTGAAAGTTTGGTTTAAATTAATTCTCTACAAGAATTAATCAATCGAATGATGAAACATAAATGTAGAGAAACTAAGTCATCAAGGACCAAGACAACATATGCAAACTTGCAAACTTAATATGTCAAATAAGAACTTAAAGTACAAATCTAAATGCCATAAACTTATTTAATACGGAATGTATTTTGCTTCCATTTAAATTTATCTTTTTCTGTTTGTGAGGTCAGTTTCTTTTTTCAGTACTGAGTAATAGAATAGAATCCAAATTCATAGGTAAAGAAACTACATATATGGTTTCAAAACTTATAAAAGTTGACACACTTGTACTCAAGCTGCGTAGGCCTCAATAGCATGAGTTTTAAATTCTCAAAAGCCAGTAGCTGCCTTTTCCCTTCTAAGTGCCTCAGGTATGCTTGGATTAGCTGATAATGTTGGAATGCCTATACATTTTGGGACTATAAAGCTTGTAGGGCAGGCAAATTGAAATATGCCAACAGCATGACATGCCACTGCTAACGTGCTGCAGGTCATAATTGCAGACCTATGTCTCCATGGTGACCCCTGAGGTCGGAACTGTGGGATTAATAACTTCCCACAACTGGAGCAACCACAGTGCCGAGAACAGCTTTCACTACTGTAAGTAATCTCAAAGACTCACATTTAGATGAAAAAAAATTTTAAACCTAATCTGCAGTAAGGAACAAATTATGGTGATACTGAGGGGAAACTCTGCGTGTGAGATCTAGGAAGCTACTCTAGCTCTCTTATCTCTTAATGGTGTCACCCTAGTAGTATGTAAGAGGAAGGAAAGACCTGAAAAACAAATTTTGAGACCCTACTAGATGGACAACAAAGATAAAGGAATGAGTATTCCATGACTGCTCATTGTTCCTTTGGTATTGTTCCTGAAATTTCATTGGTGATGGCCTCCGTGTACTTAAGAAAGCATCACAAGATTAGAGTTTTCTGAGAGAAAGCAGACCGTTATCCCAGTAATCTGTGAAGCCTTCCTGAACAAGTCAGAAATGAGTCTTTATTTCATTTAGGTGGTTCCGGGGAAAAACCTTTCCAGGACCCATGTATGGACACAGTTGTTCTCACTGATCAGGATCCTTGTAGCACCCAAGTAAGACTATAATTATCAGATATATGTTAGTTCTGTCCCTGGTTACTACTAATTACGTTCTTTTTTTTTTTCCCCTTCTATTATGAAGAGCTCCTACTGTTTTTTGCTACAGTTATGATATTTGTTTGTTCTCACCTATTTACCAATTAGTCAAAGCCTAATTCACAAGGATTTTCTACCCACTTTTTCCTAGAGAAAAAAAGTACCTAAAAGCAGTCTAACTCTTAGGGACTTGAATTTCTCAAGTGTCTCAAAGTATTCTGCTTAAAATCTTTGGAGTTCCCATTGTAGACTTCTATACATTGTGGTTGTGACCTCTCAAAAGCTCAGGGTACATCACCATTTTCAAAGATCACTGGTCAAAAAAAAAAAGATCACTGGTTAAGCAAATGAGGGAAAACATTTCATTTTCATTATGGGAAAATTAAATCATCAAATAGTCAAAAGACCACATACTTATTGGTGGCTAGAACTGCCTTTTCTGTAACACAATCCCCTATGTAGGTACAAAAAAGCCCAAAGGTCATCTCATGAAGAAAATTATTAGGTACAGGGAACTTGTCAGATGGCAATGGGTTTCTTAGATAGTTTAATATAGACTTTCCTAAACAGATTTGCTCTACTGCCATTCAAATGTTTATATGTATAAATGTTGGAAACTTGATAACACTAGTAATGAGAGACTGGCATGGGGCATTGTGTGGGGATTCTAGTAGTTAAATCTTTAACACACAATTATAAATCCCCAAATGAAAAATACCGAAGTGGCCAAATAATTGTCATAAAGTTCATGCATGTGACTCTACAGGAAATATACTCAGCTCTCTACTTTGTACCTATTTCATACACTACCAAAAGAATAATGCACTTGGTTATCTGGTTTCCAAGGCACATCGCAGCTTAGACACAACAAACCAGATGAGGAGAGTAGCTTACAAGAAGAGACAGCTGTCATGTTATGTTGGCAGCTGTTAAAAGCGAAAGCTGACTGTCACAGAAAATAGAAGGAAAAAAAAGTTTCTGAAAAAGCAGGCAGAGATATAAAACCTCAAATTCTAGTGATCCAGAGAAATTCACTTTAAAGGACATGCAACCCTAAATGGCTTCTGAAATCATCACTATATTACAGCACAGTCCATAATTGACTTAATGGTTCTCAAATATTGTAGCTGATAAAGCACCCAAAGAATCTTGGCCAACTCTCCCAATTTACATATAAGGAAATGGAGCCCTAGAGAAGTATTAAAGCCCAGTTCAGAATCATAGCTGATTAGTGGTGAAGCTGCAATTGAAGTGAGAATCACCTGAAGGAAAGGTCAGGCCTTTGTCCGATATAACTCACCAGCTCTACTTGCATTAAAAATATAACTAAATATGGCCACTTCAGACACTTGATTGCCTCCAACTTCTCTGGCCTAGAGTATTGCAATGGCCTCCTAATGCTTCACCATTCCACACTTCCCCTGGCAAGCTCAGATTTCTAGTTAGCAGCCAGAGTGATCTTTTTATAATGTTTATCAGGTCATATGAATGACTTCTTTCTTCAATGACTCCCCATTTCACTAAGAATATGTCATACTATTAAACTGCAAATACCCTATGTGGTCTGGCCCCTGTTTATCTACAAGCCCTTTCTCTTGCTTACTACCCCCTAGCTATACCCATTTTTCCTTCCTGGAATACATCAGCCTCACCTCTGCCTTAGGGTTTGTGCTTTAAAAGAACATTAAGAAAGTGAAAAGGTAACCCACAGAATGGAAGAAAGAAATTGCAAATCATATGTCTGTTTAGAGACTTGTATCCAAAATATATAAAAAATTCTTACACTCAACAACAAAAACACAAATAGCAATTAAAAAAGGGAAAATCATTTGAATAGACATTTCTCCAAAGAATTTATACAAATAGCCAATAAGCACATGAAAATATACTCAATATCATTAATCATTAGAAAATGCAAGTGAAAACCACAATGAGATACCACTTTCTATCTACCAGGATGGCTATAATACAAAAGACAGACAA
>PVIY010035879.1:0-25908 GCA_004026745.1 Myrmecophaga tridactyla
AGTGGTGGTTGTTGTCATCCCAAAGCTGTGCGGTCCTGGACAAGTCTGGGCTTCCCAGGAATCCTGTTTCTCCCTGTGTGCCATGGTGCCAGTCATGGCTGCTGTTCGGGGTTCTTTAAGAACTGGAGAGGTCGTGTATAGGGCCCTGGATTGTGGTTGGGTTAGGGTTATCACTGGGCGTCAGCGAGTAGGAGAGCACTGGGCCTGTGGGTTCCAGTCTCAGCTGTGCACTCCCTGGCTGTGTGGCATGAGAAGTCATTCCACTCTGCGAGCCTCGGCATCCTGGGCTGTTGATCATAACACAGACCTCCTAGAGTAGTTACTAGGACTGACGGAACTAATACACTCGAGGACTGAGAGCAGTGACCAGCCTCTGGGAAATGTCCAGTAGATGTCACCCATATTAGTCAAGGCCATGGGACTTAGGCCACTTTACTCTTTAGGTCTCAAGTCTAAATGGGGTGTGGAGGTGGGGAAGAGTGCTTTTCACCCTTGGCTGCTCAATCCAATCACCTTTGAAAAAAATCCCCAGAACCAGCTCCTCACCACCACCTCCTGTCAAGAGGTTCTGATTTGATTGGGCTGACATGGGCCTGGGCATCTGAATATTTTTATAACTCCAGATGGTTCTAACACACTGCCAGAGCTGAGACCCTGACCTAGATGTTTTTCAAAGTCACACAGGAAAAGGTATATATGTTTTCCTTGATGAAGGTGTATGCCTACGGTGCTGGACTATGAGAAAAGCTTTTGGGGGTGTGAGTGCTTCAAAATAACATATGCTTCAAAACAGTAATAGCTCCTTGTGACCCGAGTGTGACGTGTGAAAAGCCTCCCACAGAAGTACCTAGGGCTGGAACAGGCTTCTGCTGAGGAGAGCTCAGAGCACTGTTCAGATCCCAGCTTCACTGCTGGGGGACGTTCCCCCCTTTCCCCGTTTGTGTCTAAATAGACAGTGGAATCCCAGCAAATCCTCACTGTCCAGGCTCAGAACCCTCCCAGTCTCAACACACCAAAATGTCACCAATGAAATCTGTTCCCTCCCTCCTTTCAAAGTGATGCCAGCTTAATGTAAATAGCTAGGAAATAGAAGGAAAAGGCTTGTGACCTTGTTGGTGTTTTGGAAACCAATTTGCCAAACTTGTTTCTAAGGGGATTATTTGTAAAAGAAGGAGAGAATCATCATTTGGTGGTTTCTGTTGCTTTTTCATTTGGCTTTTTCGAGGCAGCTGTGCAGAGCAGGATTTGAGATTTTTCTTGCCTGTGCTTTTGTTTTGCCTTCTTATTGCTTGATGGATAAATATGGAGTTTAAGAACTAGTAGCAGCTAGATGATATGATAACAGATGTTATTAACATCTTAATATGATTGTTTTCTATACCCACTGTATGCCAGGCTCTGTGGTTTACATCTATCATCTCTAATCTCACTAGATTGGTGGTTTATCTACTTTTTATAGAAGCAGATACTGAGGCTCAAGAAGAGAAAGAACAGAGATGCAAGAATTAACCAGCCCTTGGGAAATGGGGGATTCCCCCATTTGCCTGCCATATACCCTGGGTCAGTCTCATTCCTCTGAGCCTCATGGGAATGGGGACCGCACTGAGACCCCCTCACAGGACGTATGGAAGGAACAAACAGCCGGGGTGCAAGTGGGGAGCAGACCAGTGTCAGGCAGCTAAGAAGTGCTCACTAAACAGTAATGAGTTATGGCATCTTATCCTTTTGGGGATGCCTGGGCTTCTGATTTTAGAACTTGACTCAGTCAAGTGATGCCTTCCTTACTATGCCCACAGAGGGTTTGCTGGGTGTTCGGAAGCCAGGTAAGTATTGACCAGAGCAGATGTTTGTACTACTTGCTGGCTGGCTACTGTTACAGAAGGTGTTTGGTAATAATCAGCCATTTGGGGACACCACAGGAGCTCCTTTAGGGCCTGTCTGCAGGAAGAAGCTGCCCTCGTTTTTCTGGTTCTCCAATTTGTGTGCTCCCAGGACAAGGGAAGGGCGTCTCCGTGCTTAGTCTGTCTGAAGAAATTACCCATCCTTGGCCTTCTCAGCACTCTGTGATCTCTATTTTCAACCCGAAACTGACCTCAAAGAAGACTCCAGATTCAGAAGAATGTTCTTTGCACCCTCCTTTCAAATTCATTCAGATGAGGCCCCACTGGAATGTTAACATGTGGGAAGAATGAAAACTGGAGTAAGTTAATGCGTTCCTGAAGGGAAAGCTCTGACTATAAATAAATAAAGTGTAGCTTCAAGGTATATCTGTGCTTGCTTGTTTTTGTTTAGCCTCTTCTGGGTTTGACCCAAAGCAAAAGTGCTTACATTACCTCGTTTCATCCTCTCTGTGATGCCTGGCAGGAGGGTTCCCCCCAACCCCGACCCACCCCACGTACAGATGAGCCAACTGGGACGTGACCTGGCCACATGGCTCCTGGATTACAGCAGAGCTGGGCTGGTCAGCTGGTTCCAGCCCACCTGCAGGTCTCGCTGTGCCCCTCCCCCATGCATGCACTCCTCAAAATGCTTGCTCTGAAATTGGTGAGGTATCCAGGTGAGGCCAGCCAGAATAGTCAATATAGAGGGAACTAAGCAGTCTGTTCCTGGCAAATCTCCTCGGGCCAATGAAACCAAGTGGGCTTTGAACACAGGTCTGGAATTCCTCCTCTGTCCTGGTACTCTCTGAACCTTTGCTTCTTCTTCTGTACGATGGGCATAACGGTAGTCCCCTCCCAGCACTAGAGAAGGGTTCAGTATCCCAGAGAGGAAGATCCTTATCAGTACCTGCGCTTTGTTGCTGGTTGTCACCATCACGCTTACTGTTTATAAATGCTCCTTCTTATAGCCAAACCCTCTCTCCCTGTGGTCTCAAGCTCCCCAGAGAGGGCCCCGTCTGGGCAGACCGTGACCTTCACCTGTGAGTCCCACGGCTTCTCCCCCAGGAATGTCAACCTGACATGGTTCAAAAATGGGAACATGTTCCCAGCCCTCCAGACCACCATGGTCTCACCAGACGACAGTGTCTCCTACAACATCTCCAGCAGAACCACAGTGCAGCTGAGCTCAGGGGATGTCCACTCCCAGGTCATCTGCAAGGTGGCCCACGACACCTTGCAGAGCCCTCTCCGTGGGACAGCCAACTTGTCTGAGTTCATCTGAGATAGAGACTCGTGCACCCAGCCCTGACCGCACCCCAAATGGCTGTTCCCCAGGTTACGCTCCAATGCTTGATTTTCCTGGAGTCTTATTCCCAATTGTCCCTTCCAAGCCCCTGCACCGGCAAGGGCTGGGTGCTCAGCCCTGCACTTTCTCTTATGGTTATTTCAGTGGCAGCTGCAGGTTGATGCTTGCCATGTGCCAAGTGTCATGCTAAGTGGTTTAATTTATTCTATTGTCAGTGCCATTTATTTTACCAACAGCAGTTGCAATTATTAAGCCCTGTGCAGTCCCCTTTGTGTTTGGGTATTTCATTTTTTTTGCTACCTTTATTATGTTCCGACTGCATGCCATTGATTTCACTCATTGTTACTCTAATAGGATCTATCAGTCCTTTCAGCGTCTACTGTGTGCCAGGCACCAGTGATTTCACCGGTAGTGTTTGAGTGCCTGCTGCATGGCTGGCTCCATCCTGGGTGATTCCGTGGCTATGGTGATGAGAACTTACCATCATCGTGCCCCTCCCCATGATCTATCTGTTCCTACGATTAGAGCCTCTGCCTGTGCTATTTCAGTTCCACAATCTCTGCTGGTAGGGACCATGAGTGTCCTGTTCAGCATTGGAGCTTCAGGGCCTGATACACAGTCTGGCATGCAGTAGGCACTCAGTAAATACCTTTAGAAAGGATAAAAGAGATGGTTGATTGGTTAGTTAGATTAGTTAATTAGGTAAGTAGGTAACTAATCCTCAAAACTATCTAATGAGGTAGAGATTATTATAGGCCCCAGGAATAGAAGAAGAAGTCAAAAGGTGAACACTTGCCCAACGTCTCCCTACTAATAAAAAGCAGTGTTTTGAGTCCAGCTTTCCATGGCTTGGAGCTCTGCTCCTGACTAACCATGATGTTCCAGCGTAGGATCCCCAGCCAGCCAAAGAAACAAGCCCTCTGATTTCCACTTCAAGTCTCCTGGGTTCAGAGCTCCTTTGTGAAGCTCTTCACCCATTGTTTGGCCTGGATTGGTGAACAGTCTATGAGCTCTGCAGAGTCTGGAGGCCAGTGGCACATCCTCCATTCCCTGCCTATCTCTTCTGTCCTCCACCCCCTCACACCTAGTTGCCAGTTATGAGTTTGGGTGGATTTGTGCTGCCATTGTGCCTGCTCTAAGGTGTTGACTCCAGATGAGAAGGAAGCTGGTTTTGTTCCTCCAGAGTGAAATATTTGTCCACATCCTGATTCCTCCATGACTGCAGCAACAAATATTTTCCTTCTAAGAAACTCCACCTTATTTTTGTGCTGCCTGTGTATGATTCAACATTATTTGTATCCTTTCTCATTATCCTTTGCCAGTCTAGCTAAAGGTTTGTCAACTTTATTGATCTTTTCAAAGAACCAATTTTTGGTTTCATTGACTGAATTGTTTTTCTATTCTCTATCTCTGCTGCCTTGTTTTTACTCCTTTATATTATTACTTCCTTCCTTCTGCTAGCTTTAAATTTAGTTTGCTCTTCCTTTTCTACTTGTTAAGGTGTAAAGTTAGGTTCTTGATTTGAGATCTTTCATAGGTCCTTTACATCCATACACTTCTCTCAGAGCACCACTTCTGCTGAATCCTGTAATTTTTGGTATGTTGTGTTTTTGTTTTATTCTCTGTTCATTTTTTGATAGTCTATTTTCTCTTTGTTGCTCAGATTGGATAAATTCTGTTGACTTGTCCTCAACTTCAGATTCCATTCTCTGTCATCTCCACCCTACTATTGAGCCCTTCCTCTTAGTTTTTCATTTCAGTCGTATTTTTCAGTTCTATAACTTTCATTTGAAATAACTTATTTGTTGAGCCATTCTAATTTTTTCAAGAGAATTTATAATTGTTGAAGCATTTTTTATGATGGCTGCTTTAAAATACTTGTCAGATAATTCCAGCATCTACTTCATGATGGTATTGGCATTTGTGGATTCTTTTCTCATTCAAGTTGTGATTCTCCTGTATCTTAGTATTTTGACTATTGTGTTTGAGAACTCTAGGTCTTATTTAAATTTTCTATTTTAGCAGGCGGCCACCACATTTAGTTGTAGCATGCAGGTCCTGGTTTTCTTTTGTAGGCTATGGCTCCATCAGCAACTTAATTTTCAGAGCCTTTGATGTGATATTTTGGTCTGCTTGGGTCTTGTGGTGCTGCTTTGGCTTCCACTAATCCCTACTGGTGCTGCCTGCAGGGGAAAGTCCTGTCCCCAGAGAAGGTTACCAGCAACCTCTAGGTAGGAGAAGGGATCATGCTACCTGTTTGGATGGAGGAAGTTTCCTGGGAGGCCAATGTGCTGCTTTTTGTGACAGGAACAATCCTTCCAGGGCTACCTGGCCACCGGTGTCTCTAAATTGGGCAGAAGAGTCTCCAGTCCACAAGGACAGAGTGCTTCCCTTTCATCACTCAAGGTGAAACTTGATGTCATGGTCAGGTTCATGTGTCAACTTGGCCAAGTGGTGGTAACTGTTTGTCTGGTTGGGCAAGTGCTGGCCTGTCTGTTGCAATGAGGACATTTCATAGAATTAAATCATGATCACATCAGCTGCATCCATAGCTGATTCCATTTGTAATCAGCCAAGGGGAGTGTCTTCTGCAATAAGTGATGCTCAATCTAATCACTGGAAGCCTTTTAAGGAGGATTCAGAAGAGACAGGCTCTCTTCCTTCCTGCTTCGGCTGGCGAGCCTCTCCTGTGGAGCTCATCCAGACTCTCCATTGGAATTGTCGGCTTCACAGCCTGCCCTGTGGATTTTGGACTCTGCATTCCCGTGGTCACATGAGACACTTTTATAAATTTTATATTTGTGAGTGTTCCCTGTTGATTCTGTTTCTCTAGAGAACCCTAACTAATACACTTGCCAAGAAGCACTTCTTCCTTTCTCTCCTTTCCCAAAACCATGTACTTTGAAGAGTGTCCATTTAAATTATACTTGTTTCTTTAATCACATCTATCCTTTTTAAATGTTCCTGCCCCTCTGTGTTAGTTTCCTATTGTGGCTGTAATAAATCACCATACACTTAGTGACTTAATACAAACTTATTATCTTATATTTTGGGAGACCTGGAATCTAAAATGGGTCAGCTGGGCTGCATTCTTTCTGGGTTTTTTAGGGATGAATCTGTTTCCTTGCTTTTTCCAGCTTTGTGAGCCTAGACACATAGTATGGTTCATGGCCCCTCATCACTCCAGTCTCTGCTTCTACTGTCACATTTCCTTCCCTGCCTCTCCATTGGCTCTTTCACTTGTGATGTATTGGGCTCACACAGCTAATCTGGATTCTCTTCCCATCTCAAAATCCTTATCTTAATCCTATTTACATATCCCTATTGCCAGTAAAGTAACATATTCACAGGTTTCAGGGATGAGGACGTGGGCATCTTTGGTGGGCTATTGTTCTGCCATACTGCTTAATTGGTGCCAACCCTTTTATATCAGGAAAACTCTGAATCTATAATCTGTGCTCTGATCTGCCAGATGCTTTTCCAGTATTTTCAGATTTAGAGTGGATTTAATCTTTGTGTTGGTTCCAAAGAACCTATAGGCTCCTTTTCTAGCTTCCTCCTTCTGTTTTTCATGGATGAGGATGGGATGACAGCCATGTAAGAACTGTGCACCAGGATTTAGTGATTTTGCTCTTTTTGCTCTCAATTACTCTGTAGCAATTTGGCATTATCTCTTCAAGCAATTCTCAGAGCCTGATTTTGTGTAGAATTTGCTTTTCCTTTTTTGTTTCTCTTTTGATTTGGGGAAGATATTTTTACAGCTAAGTAGCTATGTAACTGCCACCATTGCCCTCAGCAACCCAGAAGTTGATTGAAGATGTTTGAGTGCAGTGATCCTATCCCACATCTCAGGTCCCCATTACCCCCAACCAGGTCCATAGCTGAACCACTAAACTTGAGAATTCAGCCTCCTCTATATTTCTGCTACTCTTATAATTATGCCCTGGGTCCAAATCCTGAGCTTTCTCTTCTACCCTCTGTTTATGGGTGATAAGAATGTACAACATTTCCAAGAAGTCCCCTAGCTTTCATTTTAGCTTTTAACTGGCAAGTAGTCACTCTTAGGTTTTTTTCCTTTCTCCAAAGGATGATGCCCCAGCAACAGTCATATAATTCCATAGTCTTTATAATTACTATTTCCCAACTATTTTTTAAATGCCTGGTGCCAGCTTATTCCCTTCCTCAGGCATACCATTCCAGGCCACTGCTGGCGGAAGTTTGAACAGTTGCTCCATGATGGCAAGCTAGAGCCTACCTGTGCTCCACTCACCATCAGTGATGGGTTCCTCTTGCCACTCGGCTGATGAATGATCCCATTCCAAACTTGCAATTTACAGTCTGCTTTCCTGACCACTCTCAGTACAAACTCTCATAAGTTCGTTTCCCTGGGAATTAGACTCTGAAATGGCAATAGGAATACAGTAATCTTATTGTGTAATGCTGTCAGAATCAATACAAAGGAGTGAAGGAAACAGGACTAGCAGAGGAAGAATTTGGACAGCAAGGCAGGTACAAGAAAAACTCAGAGAACCGTATAGCTAAGATGGTCTTTAGAGTTGTTTCACAAGGAGGGGAGGAAGTGAACCTTTAAACCCCCAATTCAGCCTAAAGTTGGAATGCTCTGATCTGCCACATGCTTTTCTGAAGGTGTGACCTTGGGCATTGCAACTCTCTTCAACCAAGAGACCATCCCAGAGGTTGGCGCACCGGAGAATGGTTAGTCATCAACACCCCAGCAGTCACAGATGATAAGGTCTCCACTCCTTCCTTAAGGTGGTACCAGCATCATTTTATCTTTAAAAAGAAATTTTTATATCTTTGAGTAATTTTAAAAGCAAAACTGCCCATTGTAAAAATGCAAAAAATCCAAAAGTGTATTTCCCCATATCCAACTTTCTCTATCCACCTAAAAGATTTCAGGTGACATGTGCCCTGGGGTCAAGGTATACTAGATTGTGTTTGAGGCCCCTTCCAAGCATGAGTGCCCATTTCCTTGACTTACCAGGGTATTTTCTAGCCAGCAGGTGTTATTAGGTCAGGCTGTTCTGAGACCCCCCTCAGCTCCCAAGAAGATGGAGGTAATCCTACCCCACACCTGGTGCTAGGCATGGCAGCCTTGAAACTCCCACAGCGAAATATGTCCTTACTCCACCTGTAGGCCATGAGGATTCTCATTCCTATGACCCTGAGGGTCTCCAGGACTATCCTAAAGGACAGCAGGAATGGGCTTCCCAAGGTTTGGATCACACTAATCTTGAGACTCCCTATACTCTCTCATCCTCAGTTTCCTCATCAGAATAATAATACCTGCTCCAAAGAGTTGTGGATAACAAATAAGTAAACCAGATGTCATAATTATGCATCACTGAGTACATGTTCTCTATGACTCTTCTATCAAGTAGGACTATCCTGACAGTCTGAGAAGGGGGTGAGTGATAATAAGGGAGTCTCATTCTGGGCCCAGGACAAAGGTTCAAAGGCTTCAGGGCATTGATGGGTTCAGGTGGTCTCAGAAGGAGTAAGTGGAGGGCCCTGGGAATGTGGGGAATAGATTCCTACATGCCTCTTCTAATGGCTTCTCCTGCCCTTGATTTCCAGGCCCAGAGCCGTATGCTACACTTCTTGTAATTCTCCTGCTAGTCTACAAGGTGCTGCTGGTAGTAGGTGCCTCTGCCATCTATGTACACAGGAAGAAGAGGGCCTGACTGTAAGTTGTAAGGGTGGCTCAGGCTTTAGGAGGGGAGGGCAGGCTAAGGTCTAGTCCCAGAAGGGGCATGGTCAGCAGGAAGCTCCAACTCAGGGAGTTCCACATGTCACCCATTGTCAGGGCCCATCAGGAGTGAAGAGAGGTGACACTTTCCCTCCACTCCCCTCAGGAGTCTCACGGAACCCTCTAAGAGACTCCCAGCCCCAGGAAGTAGGTGGAGTCTTGCAGGAAGTGGGCCAGTCAAGGGTTTCCAAAGCGTATTCTCTAAGTCTAGGGGTTCTGTGACAGAAATGGGCAGAGCAGTGTTGAATAAGGGTCAATTGACTATATGGATCCCTCACAGACCATCTCCAGATTGTTTGAACAGTAGAGCTCCATGGGGAGGAGACTGAAGGAATCCACATTTTAAAGTAATGTTGAAAACCCTTGGATTGGCTGCTCTGAGGGATGATCCTGCTCTGACACTATGTGTAACCCAACAGAAGGGACTGGGGAGGGGGGATCAGAACTCGGGGTGAAAGGCTGAGATGGCAGCTGTCTTGTCTCAGGGTCTTTCCATCCACACATGACAACATCCAGGAGAACAGCTCTGGGGTATAGTAGGGACTCAGGAAACTTTTCCTGTATGATAAGCATATGATTAAATAAATATGGACATGTTTCCCACAGCTCCTTCCTTCCTTCCCTGCTACATGGGACCATCAATCTCTACCACCTCCTGCTTCCCTGAGGGGCTCAGCCTGAGAGAAGGAGCCGACTGGCACACTCTGCTCCATGTACCTCTCCTCTCTGGATACATTCTCCTGTCGCTCCTTCTCACCATCCTTGATGCTCCAGAGCTGGGTCATGGTACTGGGCCTAGGAATTGACACACTGCACTTCCCCAGAATGTGAGAAACAAGTCTCCTAAGCATATCAAGATCTCTTACCCATCGCCTTGAACTTGGCCATTAGCCACATAATCACGTCCATGCTGTCAAGAGTTATTTTTGTCTTGTGGTTTTCTGCCTACCCCTGACTCCTCAGCCTTGCTGAAGTTCTCTGAATATAAATGAACACTGATCCTTGTTTAAAAATGAAAAAGTACTCTCCTCTCCCTCTTTGCCTAAGTGTTCAACTGCCTAAACCCCTCCACTCCCTGTGATGGAAACACTAGTTCTTCTATCACACTGTATCTTGCCCAACCCTGTTGTTCATGATACAAATTCCATGACAAATTCCAAAAGCCTTGGCTCTTCTTTACTTGTCTCCTTCTTTTCTGCACCATATTAAAATGTGCCTTCAAAATGCTTATATCCATTTGTAAATATTCTTATATTCATTGGTAAATTTTTAACAAGTGACACTCTGAAAGGAATTTTTTTTAAGCCTGATTTGCAGCATTTGCCCATTTCTTTAGTGTCAGTACTCCCAAAGTGGATAGATTTCAAGCTACCAACAGTTTAACAAGCAAGATTGCAAGACTCCTGAAAAATTAACAGTTGGCTCTCATGAGTTGGGACAATCTGGCTCCAACACACTACTGGATTATATCCAGAAGCTGTGTACCTCTCACCTCCTCCACTACTCCTGGTCCTGGCCATCATCATCTCCTCTTGGATCATCGCTAAAGCCTCCAAATGGCTCCCCTGTTTCATCCTTGGCACCTGAAGAAGCCACATGAGTCTCTGGAAATGTGAGTCAGATCATGTGACTCCTCTGCTTGTTCCCTGATGTTCTAGTTTGCTAGCTGCTGGAATGCAATGTACCAGAAACAGAATGGCCTCTAAAAAGGGAATTTAATGAGTTGCTTGTTTACAGTTCTAAGGCCGAGAAAATGTCCCAATTAAAACAAGTCTATAGAAATGTCCAATATAAGGCATCCATCCAGGGAAAGATACCTTGGTTCAAGAAGGCCGATGAAGTTCCGGGTTTCTCTCTCAAGTAAAAAGGCACATAGCGAACACAGGGCTTCTCTCTCAGCTGGAAAAGCACATGGTGAACACGGTGTCATCTACTAGCTTTCTCTCCTGGCTTCTGGTTTCGTGAAGCTCCCTGGGAGGCATTTTCCTTCTTCATCTCCAAAGGTCGCTGGCTGGTAGACTCTCTGTTTCATGGTGCTGCAGCATTCTCTGCTCTCTCTGAATCTCCCATTCTCCAAAATGTTTCCTCTTTTATAGGACTCCAGAAAACCAATCAAGACTCACCCAAATGGGCGGAGACATGTCGTCACCTAATCCAGTTTAACTCTTAACTAAATCACATCATCCAGGAAGATGATCTGATTATAGTTTCAAACATACAATATTGAATAGGGATTATTCTACCTTTATGAAATGGGATTTAGATTAAAACATGGCTTTTCTAGGGGGTATATATCCTTTCAAACCAGCACACCTGATATGTCTGCATGACTTTCTCTTTGCTCAAATATTACTTTATTAAAAGTATTTCCCCCAAACCACCCTATATAAAATGTTTATTTCCCCACAAAGAAAGATAGACGATAAAAATTGAGATGGTATAATCTAGGAATGCCTAGAGTGTATAATGATAGTGACTAAATGTACAAATTTAAAAAATGTTTTTGCATGAGGAAGAACAAAAGAATGTCATTACTGCAGGGTGCTGAAAATAGATGGTAATTAATATTTTAAAATTTCAACTTATGTGTGAGATTAAAGTAAAAAAAATGTTTATTTGGTACAAAATTTATATTTTGACTAGTGCATCTCCTAATATAACTTATGTAGATAGTTGGTTGAACAACATAAGTACATGGAAACTTGGGTAGGACATGAGATTTTGTTGGTTTGTCCAGAGTGATGCCCTAGTGAATCCTGGAGTGATTTGATCAGTGAGTGGAAAAGTATTTGCAAAGTCCCCTTCAGGTAATGGTGAGAACGGGGAGAAATTCAACTCCCTCAAGTTGAATTCTTGATATTCTCACAAGCAATGGGGGACAACCAAAGCTATAGGCTGAGCCCCCATTCTTGGGGTTTCTTCATAAGAAACTTAACCCCACAAAGGATGGGTCAAGCCTACTTAAAATTAGGCCTAAGAGTCACCCCCAAGAGAACCTCTTTTGTTGCTCAGATGTGGCCTCTCTCTCCAGCCAACAAACAAGCAAACTCACTACCCTCCCCCTGTCTACATGAGACATGACTTCCAGGGGTGTGGACCTTCCTAGCAATGTGGGACAGAAATCCTAGAATGAGCTGAGACTCAGCATCAAGGGATTGAGAAAACCCCTAGAATGAGTTGAGACCCAGCATCAAGGGATTGAGAAAACCTTCTCGACCAAAAGGGGGAAGAGTGAAACGAGACAAAGTGTCAATGGCTGAGAGATACCAAACAGAGTCGAGAGGTTATCCTAGAGGTTATTCTTACACATTAAGTAGATATCTCCTTGTTATCCAAGATGTAATGGAGAGGCTGGAGGGAACTTCCTGAAAATGTAGAGCTGTGTTCCAGTAGCCATGTTTCTTGATGATGATTGTATAATGATATAGCTTTCACAATGTGACCATGTGATTGTGAAAAACTTGTGTCTGATGCTCCTTTTATCTACCTTGTCAACAGACGAGTAGAACATATGGAATAAAAATAAAAAGGGGGAACAAATGTTAAAATAAATTTAGTTTGAAATGCTAGTGATCAATGAAAGGGAGGGGTAAGGAGTATGGTATGTATGAATTTTTTCTGTTTTCTTTTTATTTCTTTTTCTGAATTGATGCAAATGTTCTAAGAAATCATGATGATGAATATGCAACTATGTGATGATATTGTGAATTACTGATTATATATGTAGAACAGAATGAGCATATGTTAAGAATGTTTGTGTTTCTTTCTTGTACTATTTTTAAATTAATTTTTAAAAATTAAATTAATTAAAAAAAATGTTTATTTATCTTCTGACCCAATTCCAATTCCTTTTACCCCAATTCTTCTGCTTCTCAGGGAACCTGTTCTAGTCTGCTAGCTGCCGGAATGCAATACACTAGAAACAGAATGGCTTTTAAAAAGGGAAATTTAATAAGTTCCTAGTTTATAGTTCTAAGGCTGAGAAAATGTCCCAATTAAAACAAGTCTATAGAAATGTCCAGTCTAAGGCATCCAGGGAAAGATCTTTGGTTCAAGAAGGCTGATGAAGTTCAGGGTTTCTCTCTCAAGTAAGAAGGCACATAGCGAACATAGTCAGTTTCTCTCTCATCTGGAAGGGCACATGGCGAACATGGCATCATCTGCTAGGTTCTTCTCCTGGCTTCCTGTTTCATGAAGCTCCCCAGGAGACATTTTCCTTCTTCATCTGCAAAGATTGCTGGCTGGTGGACTCTGTTTCTTGTGGCTATGTCGTTCTGCTCTGCTCTCTCTGAATCCCTTTTGGTCTCCAAAATGTTCTCTCTTTTATAGGATTCCAGAAACTTATCAAGACCCACCCAAATGGGTGGAGACATGTCGTCACCTAATCCAGTTTAACATCCACTCTTGACTAAATCACATCATCCAAGGAGATGATCTGATTACAGTTTCAAACATACAGTATTGAATAGGGATTATTCTACCTTTAAGAAATGGGATTTAGATTAAAACATGGCTTTTCTAGGGGACATACATCCTTTCAAACCAGCACAGAACCCAACCTGAAGAACAGAAAAGGTGGGCATTCCTCTGGCTCTCAGGTCCAAGCCAGTCATGGAAGGATAAATGATTGTTTATATCACCTTAAAAGCATTAAGAATCCACAAAAGTGTTTAAGCAAAAGAGGGGTGTAGTCAGATCTGTGAAGTCAAAGTAGGAGAGATTACAGTGAGCAAAAGATGGGGAGGCTATGAATTTCATTCAGCAGGCTTTTCCCTTCATTCAGGCAAGAGGTGATGATGGAGAAGGAGAAATAGAGCCAAGAGATAATTAAGAGACACAATCAACTGGGAACAGACATGAATGGATGAGCATGGAGAAGATGGTCCCCTCCTGATTTGACCAATTGGATGGATAATGATGCCATTACTGAACAGAGGTGGTGTGACAAGAGAATGTCTAAATATAGGTTATAAACACAGTTTTAGATATTGATGGCATACAAATGAGGAAGTCAGGAAGGTCATACAATACACAAGTCTGGATGATATGCCCAAGATTACTCAGCTACGAGGAAGCAGATTCAGTATTTGAACCTACATCATATCTGCTTCTAAAGCTTGTGCTCTTGACCATGGTGCTGTTAGTAATCTCCTCCTCCAAAGAGCTCAGAGTCCAATGGAAGTTACAGAAGATCCCTGGGGTTGGAATGATGGAGTCTAGAGGAAAGTCCCTGCCCAGTTACAGTGTGGAATACATCATTCTAGAGTACTGGGATAGGATGGTGACATCACAAGAGGAGGGGTAGTTTTGTCATCTCATAGAGCACGTTCAGTTCCTGCTCTGCTTTCTCCTCTTATTCTAGCACCTCCCCTGCCCTTTTCATCCAGTTGGTCCCTGAGGAGGAGGCAGGCGTCACAAGGGAGCAGTGGGGAAACAGCCAAGGCAGCCAGGGCCTGGTTATGGATCCTCAGGCATTAAAGGGTCACAGCCAAGTGTGGGCTGAGAGTCCCCAGACACATTCCTCGTGCTTGATTAGAGCGCATTCCAGAGGTGAAAGAGGAGGCACCCACCATGCTGGCTCCTCCCTCTTTCAGCAGTTTCTCCTGCCCCACATTCCATTGTCCCCAGGACTGGCCCTAGACCCAGGTACAGACAGGAGAGGCACCCCTCACTCTCCTAGTTACGTTTTAGGTGTGTTGTTTTCTCTCCTGGAGAGTGGTCTGCCCACAGCCCTACCTCCCCTCATAGGTCCTCTCCATCTTCTAACCACAAATGATCTCTGTCTCTAAAAAGCTAATCTCTTTTCCTGCCAAACCCAGGAAGGAGAAAGAAGGCAGCTCCCTGTAGTGTATGAGGGACCAACAGCAAAGATTGGGGTCAGGGCTCATTCCTTACCTCTGACACCTATAGAGTGAAAGGTCCCTTGTAGAGTCCAACTCTATCCTCTAGAGGGTGGGGCACAGACCCTGCCCTCCCCAGCTGTGTGGCTCACTGTGGTTCAGATTTTGAGCTCATGCAGAAGCTGATCCCACAAGGTTCCAGAAGCATTTGGCCCAGTGCTCTGGCCTTGTCTCTGGGATTCCTGACAAGGACTGTGAAGTGGGGAGAAACCCTGAGATGGTGTGAGGCTCAGAGAGCAGAGCAGGCCTTCAGGTGTCAAGTCCCTCAGCTCCGGGAACCCAGGACACCTCCTCCAGCAACCCAGCAACTTCTCAGCTATAGCAACTGTGTTGGTTCACTTAATAATCAGGAGGAAAACTTGTCACAGTCCCATGGTCTTTCCTCTCATCACAATCCCCTTGTTCTGACATCATGGAGTCAGGGACTCCTCTCTCTTCAGGGCACAGAGGCTGGGGCTTCTCCAGGGCAAACGTCCAGATAGCACAGTGGCTCAGGTCACCACAATGCGGGCCCCTGCCTCCTCGCCCTGCCCCCTTCTCCCTTCCCTGCTGCTTCTGCTCCTGAAACTCACAGGTGAGTGGGGACCAGAGGGTTGTGTGTGCTAGGGGGCACCCTCCACCTGTGTAGTGTGTTCTCCCAACCCGTTCCCCCAGAATTCCTTTGGGGAGGGTTTTCTCTGCCTCATTCCAGAACAGGGAGAATTTAGAGAACTCAGACTGGGATGGCCTCCAGCTCACACTCTCCCAGTGGATACATTTGTGTCCCATCCCCTTTGTTCAGGTAATGGTCAGAGGGCTGGGCACAGCAAGGCTCCATGCCTCCACTCCAGTTGTGACATTACATCAAAGGTCTTTGGGAATAGATGATTGGTGGGTTTTTTTTTTTTTTTTTTAGTTTTGTTTAGTTTATTGCCTTTACACAAATGCTACTCCCTATTCAATGTGGGAAAAAAAGTTCAAAAAAAATGATAAAGTAAGAAAATAATCCACAATGCCTCCACCCAGAGATAAGCACTGTTAAAATTTTGTTGAGTTTTGAGTGCTCACAGAATATTTGCCAGCAATGATCAGGAGAGTTCTCTCCAGATCACCAACAAGAGCCCACTGTGTCTGACTCTACTTGCTGAAAAATCTCAACAGCCTATGGAGTCTCTTTCCCGAGGTCATGTGTTCAAGTAGGCCAGGTTTTGAGTCCCTGTTGCTGCTGCAGGGAGCTTGAGGGGTTCATACTAGGTAAAACTGGAAGAAAGACCTTATCTGAGAGTGAAAAAGGAGGAGGAAGACTTAGAGGTTTTGAGAGAGAGTAAAGGGTATGAAACACTCAGGCCCACCAGAGGATTTTGACAGACATTTAACAAAGAATTAACACCATTTTTTTAAATTAAACATAACAATGTACAAACACCAACATTCTTACCATATGATCATTCCATTCTTGATGTATAATCAATAACTCACAATATCATCACATAGTTGTATTTTCACCATCGTCATTTCTTAGAACATTTGCATCAATTCAGAAAAAGAAATAAAATGAAAACAGAAAAAAATTCATACATACCATACCCCTTACCCCCCCCTTTCATTGATCACTAGTATTTCAATCTACTAAATTTATTTTAACATTTGTTTCCTCTATTATTTATTTATTTTTAATCCATGAGTTTTACTCATCTGTCGATAAGGTAGATAAAAGGAGCATCAGACACAAGGTTTTCACAATCACAGAGTCACATTGTGAAAGCTATATCATTATACAATCATCTTCAAGAAACATGGCTACTGGAACACAGCTCTACATTTTCTGGCAGTTCCCTCCAGCCTCTCCATTACACCTTAACTAAAAAAGTGATATCTGTTTAATGTGTAAGAATAACCTCCAGGATAACCTCTCGATTCTGTTTGGAATCTCTCAGCCATTGACACTTTATTTTGTCTCATTTCTCTCTTCCCCCTTTTGGTCCAGAAGATTTTCTCAATCCCTTGATGCTGAGTCTCAGCTCATTCTAGGATTTCTGTCCCATGTTGCCAGGAAGGTCCACACCCCTGGGAGTCATGTCCCACATAGAGATGGGGAGGAGATTGAGTTTGCTTTCCATGTTGGCTGAGAGAGAGACCACATCTGAGCAACAAAAGAGGTTCTCTTGGGGGTGACTCTTAGGCCTAATTTTAAGTAGGCTTAGCCTATCCTTTTCGGGGTTAAGTTTCACATGTACAAACCCCAAGATTGGGGGCTCAGCCTATTGTTTCTGTTGTCCCCTCTGCTTTTGAGAATATCAGAAATTCTCCACTTGGGGAAGTTGAATTTTCCCCCTTTCTCACCATTCTCTCAAGGGGACTTTGCAAATACATTTTTATTCACTGTTCAAATTACTCTGGGGTTTACCAGGCCATCACTCTGGGCAAACCTACAAAATCTCATGATCTACTCAAGGTTCTGTGTACTATGGTGTTCAATTAAGCTGTCCACATAAGTTACATTAGGAAATGCACTAGTTAAAATATAAATTTTGTACCAAATAAACATTTTGCTTTAGTCTCACACATAAGTTAAAGTTTTAAAATATTAATCATCGTCTATTTTCAACACCCTGCAGTATTGACATTCCTTTGTTCTTCCTCATGCAAAAACATTTAAAAAATTGTACAGTTAGTAGCTTTCATTATACACTCTAGGCATTCCTAGATTATATCATCTCAGTCTTTATTGTCTATCTTTCCCTCTGATTTCATTTGTGTCCCCAGGCCTCTTTCCTCTATCATTCTCACATGCAGCTTCATTCAGTGTACTAACATTATTGTATTACAGTTAGGTAGCATTGTGCTATCCATTTTTTAATTTTTACAGTCTTCTTGCACAATCTATATTCCTTCATCTCCAATTACCCAATATCTACCCTATTTCTATCTCCTGATGGTCTCTGTTACCAACTAAATTCTCCAAGTTTATTCACTAATGTAAGTTCATATCAGTGAGGCCATACAGTTTTTGTCCTTTTGATTCTGGCTAATCTCACTCAGCATAATGTCCTCAAGTTCCATCCATGTTGTTACATACTTCACAACTTTATTCTGTCTTACAGCTGCATAATATTCCATCGTATGTATATACCACAGGTTGTTTAGCCACTCGTCTGTTGATGGACATTTGGGCTGTTTCCATCTTTTGGCAATCATAAATAATGCTGCTATAAACATTGGTGTGCAAATGACCATTTGTGTCCTTGCCCTCATCCTCTGAGTAGATACCTAGCAATGGTATTGCTGAATCATATGACAATTCTATACTGAGCTTCCTGAGGAACTGCCAAACTGCCTTCCACAGTGGTTGTACCATTTGACATTCCCATCAACAGTGGATAAGTGTGCCTCTTTGTCCACATCCTCTCCAACACTTGTCGTTTTCTGTTTTATTGATAATGGCCATTCTGGTGGGTGTGAGATGATATCTCATTGTGGTTTTGATTTGCATTACCCTAGTAGCCAGGGAAATTGAGCATCTCTTCATGTGCCTTTTGGCCATTTGTAGTTCCTCTTCTGAGAAATGACTGTTCATGTCCTTTGCCCATTTTGTGATTGGTTTGTCTGTCTTTTTGCTGTTGAGTTGAACAATCTCTTTATATATTCTGGATCCTAGACCTTTATCTGATATATCATTTCCAAATATTGTCTCCCATTGTGAAGGCTGTCTTTTTACTTTCTTGATGAAGTTCTTTGATGCACAAAAGTGTTTAATTTTGAGGAGTTCCCATTTATTTATTTATTTCTTCAATGCTTATGCTTTGGATGTAAGGTCTAGGAAACTACATCCTATTAAAAGATTTATAAGATATTTCCTTACATTTTCTTCTAACAGTTTTATGGTCTTAGATCTAATATTTAAGTCTTTGATCTATTTTGAATTAATTTTTGCATAGGGTAGGAGATATGGATACTCTTTCATACTTTTGCATCTGGATATCCAGTTCTCTAGGCACCATTTATTGAAGAGACTGTTCTGTCCCAGGTGAATTGGCTTGACTGCGTTATCAAAGATCAATTGTCCATAGATAAGAGGATCTATATCTGAACACTCTATTCAGTTCCATTGTTCAGTGTATCTATCTTTATGCAAGTATTGTGCTGTTTTGACCACTGTAGCTTTGTAATATGCCTTAAAGTCAGGTAGCATGAAACCTCGGACTTCATTTTTCTTTCTCAGGATATTTTTAGCTATTTGGGGCACCCTGCCCTTCCAGATAAATTTGGTTATTGGTTTTTCTATTTCTGAAAAGTAAGTTTTGGGGATTTTAATTGGTATTGCATCGAATCTGTAAATCAATTTAGGTAGAATTGACATCTTAACTATATTTAGTCTTCCAATCCATGAACACAGTATGCCCTTCCATTTATTTAGTTCTTCTATGATTTCTTTTAACAATTTCTTGTAGTTTTCCTTGTATAGGTCTTTTGTCTCTTTGGGTAAATTTATTCCTAAATATTTTATTCTTTTGGTTGCAATTGTAAATGGATTTTTTCTTGATTTCCCCCTCAGATTGTTCATTACTAGTGTATAGAAACACTACAGATTTTTGAGTGTTGATCTTGTAACCTGCCACTTTGCTGTACTCATTTATTAGCTCTAGTAGTTTTGCTGAGGGTTTTTTGGGGTTTTCGACATATAGTATCTGTGGTAGTTAGATTCAGGCGTCGACTTGGCTAGGTGAAGATGCCTAGTTCTACTGCTGTGGACATGAGTCAATGGTATATGAACCTCATTTGTTGCTGATTACATCTGCAGTTGGCTAGGAGGTGTGCCTGCTGCAAAGAATGATGTTTGATTTAATTGGCTGGTGCTTAAATGAGAGAGCTCAACCTAGCACAGCCAAAGCAGCTCAGCACACCTCATCTTAGCACTTGCAGCTCAGCCTAAGCCTTTGGAGATGCAGAAAGAAATCACCCCAGGGAAAGTTGTTGGAACCCTTGTTGGAACCCAGATGCCTGGAGAAAAGTCCAGCAGAGATTGCCCTGTGCATTCCCATGTAAGAAAGAACCTCAGTTGAAAATTAGCTGCCTTTCCTCTGAAGAACTATATGTTAACTAAATAAATCCCCTTTTATTGAAAGCCAATCCATTCAATATGGTAGCTAGCAAACAAGAACAGATTTGGCACCGAGAGTGGGGTGCTGCTGCAAATACCAAACATGTTGGTAAGGCTTTTTAAATGGATAAGGGGAAGATTTTGGAGGAATTGTGAGGAGCTAGATAGAGAAGCCTAGAATGCTTTGAGGAGACTTTTGGTAGAAATGTGGACTCTAAAGCTACCCGTGATGAAGCTCTAGACAGAAATGAGGCATGCATTATTGCAAACTGGAAGGAAGGCAATCCTTGTTTTAAAATAGCAGATAATCTGGCAAAATTGACTAGTGGCTTTGGCTGGAAGGCAGATTTTAAAAGCCATGAACTTGGATATGTAGCAGAAGAGATTTCCAAATTAAATGTGGAAAGTGCAATCTGATTTCTCCTCACAGCTTATAGTGAAATGCAACAGGAAAGAGATAAACTGAGAACTGAACTCTTGGGTACAAAGAAACTAGAAATTGATATTCTGGAAAATTCTGGGCTTCCAGGAAGAAAGACCCCAGAGAATAGTGCCCCACATGAGGTCTTGACAAAATGTGAAGCCAGTCAGTCATTTCAGAGAAAGCTAAGATTGGATATGGAGTTATCCAGGAAGGATCTGTGGAAACTCCTTATGTATGATGGGCATGATCCAAGGCTACTGCATAGAAAGGCAACAAGAGTGTTGCAGGATCTGTATAAAGAGAACCATTGCAGGTCAGGACTGAGAGGGACAGAGAAGGGACACTTTGGAGGAAAAATAACTTCAGAGGCAAAACCATGGAAGCTGAGGTCTGAAGTCAAGAAGCCTCAGGCCAGGACATCGGACCCACCCAAGCCTGTGGAGAGGGTGAGTTTGTCCCAAAGGCAGAGGATAGGCCTTCCACCTCACTGCAATGGAAAAGTCATGCCACTTCAGGCCTTGGAGAGGGTGAAGCATATTCCTTGGGATTTGGGGAGAGCCTGGCTGCCACCACATGAAGAGGTTGAGCCCTGCCCCAGAGATGGCAGAGAGCCCAGGTGCAGCCCTGATGCTTGGAAAGGGTGGAGCTGAGAAAAATGTGGTCTCCCCAATGTCTGCCAAGGTTGTATTCAGAGAAAGGGGAGCTGCTGCAGAGGCCCTTGGAAAGGGTGGGACAGCCACTTTCAGAAACTTCAAAGGTAAATGATGCTCAGACTTTGAAATCTAATGGACTTTGCCCTGTGGGTTTTCAAAACTTGGGTCTGGTGACCCCTGTGTTCTTTCCTCCCTATGGAAATGCATATATGTGTCCTATGACTATTCCTCATTTGTATATTGGCCCCAGATAACTTGTTTTGAGATTCATAGGTCCACAGCCAGAAGAGAATTTTTTGCACTTTAATATTGATTAAGGTGATACGATAGTTGCCAGGTTGACAAGGGGTGGGCATGTGGTAGTTAGATTCAGGTGTCAACTTGAAGGTTGCCTAGTTCTATTGTTGTGGACATGAGCCAATGGCATGTGAACCTCATTTGTTGCTGATTATATCTGCAGTCAGCTAGGAGGTGTGCCTGCTGCAAAAAATGATGTTTGATTTAATTGGCTGGTGCTTAAATGAGAGAGCTCAACCTAGCACAGCCAAAGCAGCTCAGTATACCTCATCTCAGCACTTGCAGCTCAGCCTAGGCCTTTGGAGATGCAGAAAGGAATCTCCCAGGGGAAAGTTGTTGGAACCCAGAGGCCTGGAGAGAAGGCCAGCAGAGATTGCCCTGTGCCTTCCCACGTAAGAAAGAACCTTAGTTGAAAGTTAGCTGCCTTTCCTCTGAAGAACTATATGTTAACTAAATAAATCCTCTTTTATTGAAAGCCAATCCATCTCTGGTGTGTTGCATTCCAGAAACTAGCAAACTAGAACAGTATCATATCATATCATCCGCAGATAGTGAGAGTTTTACTGTTTCCTTTCCAATTTTGATACCTTGTGTCATGGTTAGGGACACGTGTCAACTTGGCCAAGTTGTGGTACCTGTTTATCTGATTGGGCAAGTGCTGGTCTGTCTGTTGCAATGAGGACATTTCATAGGATTAGGTCATGATCACGTCAGCTGCATCCACAGCTGATTCCATTTGTAGTCAGCCAAAGGGGCGTGTCTTCTGCAATTAGTGATGCTAAATCTAATCATGGGAAGCCTTTTAAGGAGAACTCAGAGGAGACAGGCCCCATTCCTGCTTCGGCTGGTGAGCCTCTCCTGTGTAGTTCATCCAGACCCTCCATCGGAGTCGTCGGCTTCGCAGCCTGCCCTGTGGATTTTGGACTCTGCGTTCTTGCGGTCACGTGAGATACTTTTATAAATTTTATATTTGCAAGTGTTCCCTGTTGATTCTGTTTCTTTAGAGAACCCTAACTAATACACCTTGTATTTCTTTCTTTCTTTCTTTTATTTTTTTTTGTCTAATTGCTCTGGCTAGAACTTCCAACACAATGTTGAATAATAATGGTGATAGTGGACATCCTTGTCTTGTTCCTGATCTTAGGGGAAAGTTTTCAGTTCTTCCCCATTGAGAATGATGTTAGCTGTGGGTTTTTCTTATATTTCCTTTATCATGTTGAGGAAGTTCCCTTCTATTCCTATCCTCTGAAGTGTTTTCAACAAAAAAGGATGTTGAATTTTGTCAAATACCTTTTCTGCATCAATCGAGATGATCATGTGGTTTTTCTGCTTTGATTTGTTGATATGGTGTATTGTATTAATTGATTTTCTTATGTTGAACCGTCCTTGCATACCTGGGATGAATCCTACTTGGTCATGATGTATAATTCCTTTGTTGTGGTGCTATATTCAATTTGCAAGAATTTTATTGAGGATTTTTGCATCTATATTCACTAGAGAGGTTGGTCTGTAGTTTTCTTTTCTTGTAATATCTTTGTCTGGCTTTGGTATGAGGGTGATGTTGGCTTCATAGAATGAGTTAGGCCATCCCTCCTCTTCAATTTTTTTGAAGAGTTTGAGCAGGATTGGTACTAATTCTTTCTGGAATGTTTGGTAGAATTCACATGTGAAACTATCTGGTCCTGGACTTTTCTTTTAGGGGAGCTTCTTAATGACTGATTCAATTTCTTCACTTGTGATCTCTTTGTTGAGGTCATCTATTTCTTCTCGAGTCAATGTTGGTTGTTCATGCCTTTCTAAGAAGTTGTCCATTTCATCTACATTGTCTAGTTTATTAGCATAAAGTTGTTCATAGTATCCTCTCATTATCTCCTCTATTGCTGTGGGGTCAGTGGTTATGTCTCCTCTTCCATTTCTGACTTTATTTATTTGATTCCTCTCTCTTCTTTTTGTCAACCTCGCTAAGGGTCCATCAGTCTAATTGATTTCATCATAGAACCAACTTCTGGTTTTGTTGATTTCCTTGATTGTTTTCATGTTCTAAATTTCATTTATTTCTGCTCTAATCTTCATTATTTCTTTCCTTTTGCTTGCTTTGGGGTTAGTTCGCTGTTCTTTCTCTAGTTCTTCCAAGTGGACAGTTAATTCATCGATTTTTGCTCTTTCTTCTTTTTTGATGTAGGCATTTAGGGCAATAAATTTCCCTCTTAGCACTGCCTTTGCAGCATCCCATAAATTTTGATATGCTCTCTTTTCATTTTCATTTGTCTTGAGATATTTACTGTTTTGTCTTGTAATTTCTTCCTTGATCCACTGGTTGTTTAAGAGTGTGTTGTTGAGACACTCCATATATTTGTAAATTTTTTCTGGCACTCTGCCTATTATTGATTTCCAACTTCATTCCTTTATGACCTGACAAAGTGTTTTGTATAATTTCAATCTTTTAAAATTTATTGAGACTTGCTTTGTGTGTGTAATGCTCTATAAATGTCTGTTAAGTCTAGCTCACTTATTGTATTATTCAAATTCTGTTTCTTTATTGATCCTCTGTCTACATGTTCTGTTCACTGATGAGAGTGCAGAATTGAAGTCTCCAACTATTATGGTAGATTTGTCTATTTCTTTTTCCAGTGTTTGCCTCATGTATTTTGAAGCATTCTGGCCCAGTACATAAATATTTATAATTGTGTCTTCTTGTTGAAATGTTCCTTTTATTAATACACAGTGTCCTTCTTTGTCTCTTTTAACTGTTTTACATTTGAAGTCTAATTTGTTGGATATTAGTATAGCTACTCCTGCTGTTTTCTGATTGTTATCTTCATAAAATATCTTTTCCCAACCTTTCACTTTCAACCTATGTTAATTCTTGGGTCTAAGATGCATTTCCTGTAGACGGCATATAGATGAATCCTGTGTTTTAATCCATTCTGGGCTAGTCTATGTCTTTTGGTTGGGGAGTTTAATCCATTAACATTTAATGTTATTGTTGTACAGGCAGTACTTTCTTCTACCATTTTGACTTTTGGATTTTACATGTCATATCTAATTTTTCTTCTTTTTACCTTTACTGATAGTCTTCATTTCTACACTCTTTTCCATACCTCTCTCTCCTGTATTTTCCTATCTGTCTGTTCTAGTTTGCTAACTGCTGGAATGCAATATACCAGAAACAGAATGGCTTTTAAAAAGGGGAATTTAATTAGTTGCTAGTTTACAGTTCAAAGGCCGAGAAAATGTCCCAATTAAAATAAGCCTATAGAAATGTCCAATCTAAGGCATCCAGGGAAAGATACCTTGCTTCAAGAAGGCCGATGAAGTTCGGGGTTTCTCTCTTAAGTGGAAGGGCACATGGTGAGCACATTCAGAGTTTCTCTGGAAAGAAAACACATAGTGTTTTCTCACTGGAAAGACACATAGTGAACACGGTCAGGGTTCCTCTCTCATCTGAAAGGACACATGGCAAACACAGCATCATCTGCTAGCTTCTTCTCTCCTGGCTTCTGGTTTCATGAAGCTCCCCAGGAGGTGTTTTCCTTCTTCATCTCCAAAGGTCGCTGGCTCATGGACTCTCTGCTTCGTGGTGCTGCAGCATTCTCTGCTCTCTCCAAATCTCTTTCATTCTCCAAAATGTTTCTTCTTTTATAGGACTCCAGACACTTATCAAGATACACCAAAATGGGTGGAGACATGTTGTCACATAATCCAGTTTAACAATCACTCTGGATTAAATTACTTCTCCAGGGAGATGATCTGATTACAATTTCAAACATACAGTATTAAATAGGGATTATTCTGCCTTTATGAAATGGGATTTAGATTAAAACATGGTTTTGTAGGGGACATACATCCTTTCAAACCCACCCACTGTCTCTAGTGCTCCCTTTAGTATTTCTTGTAGAGCCAATCTCTTGGTCACAAATTCTCTCAGTGATTTTTTTTGTTTGAAAATGTTTTAATTTCCCCCTCCTTTTTGAAGGACAATTTTACTGGATATAGAATTCTTGGTTGACAGTTTTTCTCTTTTAGTAACTTAAATATATCATCCCACTGTCTTATCGCCTCCATGGTTTCTGCTGAGAAATCGATAATTGTCTTATTGGGCTTCCCTTGTATGTGATGGATTGTTTTTCTCTTGCTGCTTTCAATTTTCTCTTTCTCTTTGACATCTGACATTCTGATTAGTAAGTGTCTTGGAGTATGTCTGTTTGGATCTATTCTGTTTGGGGTACACTCCACTTCTTGGATCTGTAATTTTAAGTCTTTCATAAGAGTTGGGGAATTTTCAGTGATAATTTCCTCCATTAGCTTTTCTCCTCCTTTTCCCTTCTCCTCTCCTTCTGAGACACCCACAACATGTATATTCACGCACTTCATGTTGTCATTCAATTCCCTGAGTTCCTGCTCATATTTTTCCATTCTTTCCCTATATTTTCTTTCGCTTGTCGGATTTCAGATGTCCCATCCTCCAGTTCACTAATCCTATCTTCTGCCTCTTGAAATCTAACATCATAGGTTTCCATTATTTTTTTTTCATCTCTTCTTCTGTGTCTTTCATTCCCATAAGTTCTGTGATTTGTTTTTTCACTTTCAAGTTCTCC
>PVIY010035880.1:0-25908 GCA_004026745.1 Myrmecophaga tridactyla
GGAGGAGCGGAATTGTGGGTCTGGGACTGTATGGGCTGGGGTCAGGGGTAGCCCAGGTATGAGCATGAGCACCTGTAGCCTTGACGTGCCGGTGACTGCCTGCAGGGGACAGGGAGGAGTGGGTGAGGTGGACAAGCTGGGTGTGGGTGAGGTGAATTGGGCTGCAGCAGGCATGTGCGTGAGCTGGGCAGGGATGTGGGGCAGGGACGTGCATGGGGGGGTCGGGGCAGGGGCACCTGGAGTGCAGTGGAGAACGTGTGATGGGGTTCCAGCGCGTGGCATGTTGCACGAACCGCCGGGAGGGCATGGGGGCTGCATGCGTGAGGGGAGCGTGTTCAAGGAAGGCGCTTGGCTTACTTCCTTGTCCCTGTCTCCCTGTCTGTTTCCTCCCGAGGGCTCCCGGTTTCTAATTCGAAAGGGGCCCGTTAGGCTGTCTGAACTAGTCGGACGGTCTCCAGTTCTCTGTATCTCAAGTCTTCAGCTTTTGCAACCAGGACCTCCCTATGTGGCGTGGAAGACCCTCCCAGGCCACTTACACCCTTAATCGCTGTTCCAGTCACCTTCCCATCCCTTCCCTTCTCTAGTTGTTCCTTGAAGCAGGGGTGAACTCGACCTGTCCTATTCCACTATCTTCCCAGAACTCTCTCCAAGGTATTCTTTTACATCTCCATTTCTTCAACCAGAAATTGAGGCTAATGCTTCCTATTTGTAAGGATTGTTGTGGGTGTATGGAAAGCACTTAGCACAAGGCTGCTAAATGGTTGCTGCTTTTTAAAGATCCTAGGAATTTTATAAAGACACGACTTTGGGGTATAAACATTTCCCGCTGGATAGGGGAAAATGTTTTTGGCAACACAGGATGAAAAAGAGCTCACTCTTGAAGCATGTTTTAACCTGTTCTGCACTTCTGCTAACCTTTTCCTCTCCTCTGGCAGAAGGTTTCAGAATTGGGATGAACTAAACTGGCATATTCAGCAAGTGTGAACAAGTAGGGCTGGCTGCTGTTGCTACTGGATCCAAGGAGGAGAGGCTCAACTCAGAGAACTTGATCTTTGGCTCAAGAGGGAATAAACCTGAGAAATCACAAGAGGATTGCTCATTTGTGTTTGGCTTAATGAGGCTGCCCTTTAGGGATTTCTTGACAGGTTTTCTCCACAGATACACCCTCTCTCCCTCAGTTCCTAATGTAGTTTCTGTAGTCTGTGTACAGCATAAGCATAATCCTTTTCCACATGCAAGCACTCAAATATTAACAAAGTAATTCAATTCATAAAAGAAGAGTTTTTCGGTTCAGGCTTGGCAGCCTGACTCTTCAGTCTTGATCACAGGCATTCGCATGAACTGTATCAGTGTACTTTTTCAAGCTGCAGTTCCAGATGGAGGAAGAAATAGCTGCCAAGCCCAGCCCACGTCAATGGACCCCACGTCGGGGGCATCCTGCCTTTGCTTTTGGAAGGTTCAGATGCCTCTTCATCTGATCCCATTAGCGAGGTACCGTGGTGCAAAGCAGGGCATCCCAGACCTGGGTTTTAAAAACTATAGATCTTAAAAAGAAAAATTACTTTTCTAAGAGGGGACATCCTAAAGCCCTCTAACCACTTTTATTACCAACATGTCATACAAAGGAAAGAAGTTTTAACACAACAAAATCAGGAAGCTCGTTTTGGGATAAAGGACACTTTAAAATTGAGTACATTCGATTTCACAGAATTTTTCACTCTATTTCTCACCTTTGCCTCCAGCAGGCGCATGCATCGTCACAGACTGGGTCCGGTATGTGGACCAGGCATGGACCATCCGTAAAGAAACAAACCCTGGACTGGCCATTGGGAATCTGGTTCTAGCACCTGTTTAACCTCAGAAGGGTAGGGACCTGTTCTGTTTTCATTTATTACTGTACCTGGTGCTTAGGGCAATGCTTAGCATATATTAGGCACTCAATAATATATATGCCTAGCATCTAATATATACTTAACATATATTAGACACTCAATAAATATTTGTTGAATAAAGTAATGAAAATTATTATTTTGCTGTGGTCTTGGCCAAGTCGCAGCATCTCTGGGACTCCGAGTGTCACAATTACATCTGTACAATCAGATCTTTATTAGCTGTACAATTGGAAAGTCACATGAGCTGCCTTCCAAATTTCCTTCCATCTAAACAAACAACCCCCCAAAACCAGGATTGGAAAGAAGTTGTAGATATTTTTTTGTTGTTCCTTTTTAATTTTTAAGTATAATTCAGCTTTTTGGGTCACAGGGACTTTTTCAGAGGTTTGTTGCAATGTTTATCTCCTGAATGAACGTGTTTATTCTTTATTGGTTCCAGTCGAAGAAGAAATTCTTGCAGTTATTACTTTAAGAATTAAGTGTTGGGGATTGGGAAGGTTTGCTACAAGTTTTATTTAGAGGCCTAGAAATTAACTTTCAGCAACTGTTCTCTGTTTTTCCTTTTCTTAGAGAGCGTTTTTAAAAAAGACCTATTTTATTATGCACTTCATCATTATTGTTATTTTAAAACATTATTTTGAAGCATTCTGTGGTCACTATGTGTAATTGAGTTTAAAGGTTTGTTACATCTTTGATGAATAATACAACAGTCACCCTAGCTTATACATATTTCAAAGCCAGTTAAATCCCACGAGTTGGTAACAGATAGAGAGTTGAATACACAATATGTGTCTCTTTCCACATTCCTACTCAATCCTGTTTCTTTAGGGGAAAGCTTCCTTTTGTCAGAATCAGCCAGAGGTGAGGAATGCAGGAGAGATGGATTTTCATTAAGAATAGAGGCTTTGTATAAAATTTCTTCGTTTGTCTGAACATCTGATAGGAGCAGGGCTTTGAAAATGATGTCAGATTGAATTGTATCTACATTTTGATTTTTGAATGTTGCTGAGTTATACAGACATTTTCCTTTATTATGGCAAATGCTTAATTGAAAAAAGAATCCTTAGACAACATATTAGTATGGATTGTCCGCCTCCTAAAACAATAACCATGGTCTGTATCCTGTGTGTTTCTTTGGGATATAGAACATTCATTTTTCAATGAGGAATTTCATAAAAATTAAGGTATTTTTTTTCCATGAAAACATTAATACATATTTTTTCATTAAAATGTCATTGCAATGTTTCTAAGCTCAGACATGGCTAGAACATAATTATACTATTATTTGGCATTAGGAAAGTTAACTAGATATTATGATAGCTTCAGTTTATTGCTTCAAGTGGAGGTGTTGTTTGAGATGCTGATAAATTGAGAAAATAAAAAAAATGTTATTTTCAGTGCTACGTCTTTAAATGGAATGAGGCTTCCAGTCCAGTTTGAGCGCCCAGGCTGTCTCCCTGTGTCCTTGTACTTCTAGCAGAAGTCTTGGGACCTTTGTTTTTGTTCCACCTTTTGTTGCCCTCACTTCATTTGGTGCTAAACTACTCTTGGCCTCATTTTTGTTTTTTTTTTTTAGTTGTGGTAACATATTGTGGTAGATTGAGTTAGATACTCCGGTTTAGATATATTCTTAATTCCTAACCCACATTCCTGTGGCTGTGAGCCCATTGTAAATAGGGTATCTGGGAGATGTTATTTTAAATTAAGGTGTGGTCCAACTGAATGAACGTGGATCTTCATTTGTAATACTGGAGGCTTTAGAAACAAGCCGGAAGATAAGGTCAGAGAAAGCCGCTGGGAGGAGCCAGTGTAGGAAGTCAGTGGAACCCGGAAGAGAAAGGAGAGTTCATTGCTGTGATATGGGAAAACCAAGGAACTGCAAAGACTGCTGGTAGCCAGTCCAACAATTTACAGACTTTGGAAAGAAAGCATTGCCTAGCTGACACTTGGATTTTGGATTTCTCCTAGACTCAAAACCCTAAGTCAATTAATTCCCATTGTTTCAATCAACCCACAGTGTGGTATTTGCCATAGCAGCCTGGAAATTGAAGACAATATATATAAAATTGTTAAAATAATTAATGCCACTGAACTGTACATATACATTTACATAAAATATATACATAAATGTTTAAAAAATGGTTAAAATGGCAAATTTGAATTGCTTTTACGACGTTGTGCTACCATCACCACTTTTTATTACATAAATCCTTTTCATCACTCTAAATGGAAACTCTGTACCCCTTAAGCAATAATGCCCCATCCTCCCTCTCCCTAGCACCTCTTACCTACTTTTTGTCTCTATGAATTTGCTTATTCTAGATATTCCATATGAACGGAATCTGACACTCTTTGTCTTAGACTCATTTTTCTAGAGCTGAGATGAGAATCTGACCTCTACCAGTGTCACCACAGAGCTTTATCTATGTGGGTTTTGTGAATGCAAAGAAATTCAGAAACCTCTGATCAGCCACCTTCCCACCCAGAGCTTCCCCACTCTGCTTTCAGAGTTGAGCGAGGTGGTTTGTGAAGACTGGGGTGCTCATTGTTGCAGCAGGGGGTTGTGAATACCAGAGGAGCTCCTTGATTTGAGTCCCAGAGTGTGCCCCAGTATTTTGTAGCTTTTTGACCTTAAACAAATTGGTTAGCTATTCTGAATTCTGAGCTTATTGCCTGTGAAAATGGAGATAACCATGAAGTATTTATAGGATGAGGGTTAGGGACTTCATAGAATGAGAGTAACGCACATAAAGCACCTAGAGGAGTGATGGGCACACAGCTCTTTTACTACATGGCTGCTTATTTTTATAAACTGGTATCCTAATCAGAACCAGGATCACCTATGTTTTCACGGCCCTGAGAAATCCCTTTTCCCACTTGTCTACGCTAACCCTCAAATGAAGGTCAGCCTCAAGGCTGCGGGTAGCTGGCTCTGTGGGGACCCACCACCGAGGGACCTGGGGACTGCATGTTAGAATTAGGGCAGCCCAGGAGGAGGATGGGTTGCTTAAAATGCCCACGTCTAGGTCACTCTAATTTCACTTACAGCCTGCACAGGCAGTCTGGTATTTGGAGAGACCTCCTCTGTACTAAAAGAGTTCCATATTTACCCCTACCTCCAAGCAGAAGGAAAATTCTGCATTATATCTCTCTTGCGTCTATGAAGCTAGAAACAGGAATGAGTGGGAATAGACAGAGAAGAAAATAAAAGCAGGAAGTGCTGTCCTCTCAATATGTAGCCAGGATTAGGTTTCTGGCATCCCAGCTTTCCCTCTGCCTCGCCTACCTCTCTCCTTTTAGGTTTTTTGCCATGGTGGGTGTCAGTCTCCCCAGCCCCCTTCACCATGCATTCCGGCAGAGCCGAGGAAAACAGTCCAGGGCTGAGGCAGGTAGGTACAAGAAATTGCCTTTTTTTTTTTTTTAAAGAAAAAACTTAGAACCAGGTCACATTTTAAGGCTGTGAAATAATTAATTGAAAGCTCTTTGGAATTCCTTTTGGTATTGTCAAATAAAACAAATCTGGACTTGATGAAAGACTTTATTCAAAAGGACTTTGCAATGGGGGGAAAAGGGACAATTTCGATAAGGTGAGGGAGATACTGCAATAGGGAGAGCCCTCTGACCCTAAGGTCTGCAGGTGTCTCAAGAATTAGGCAAAAAGAATTTTTCTGTAGGCCATATGCCTAAAGTTCAGGGGTCTGAGGGAAAGAAAAAATCTTAACCAATGTTTGGGTAACAAGCATTTTGAGCCAATTGATCAATGGGGACAAACAGTTCAGTAATCATTTATGAGGTGAAGAATGGGAATTTGGAGGGTCTTTGGCCTTATCCGAGGTAAACAGGGGGCACCTATGAGTCTTATCTAAGTCATATGGGGAAGGGTGGTCCTTTGCAGTCAGTTGTTTTCCAGAACATAAATAGAAAGAGATTTCTTACTGTTTTTTAGGATCACAGGGCTCAGGTAATATTCAGCATTGTCAGCTGAATTTATAAAAAAATGATGAAGGGCCAAAATTTTATTCACATCTGACTTCGTAGATACAGTATTTGTGTTTATTATAGTTTTTTTTTTTGCATTTATTTTAAAATAGTCACTAGCTGTTACTGCACGGGACATGATAGCATGGAATTAACTCCATATCCCTGAACCTATACCCATTATTTGGGTTGCTGTAGTTGGAAATGGAGCTCTAGGCATCTCTTGATTTCTCAGACAGATTTAATATTTTTTGAGTCGTAGGACTTTGAATGGGCTGGATGGCTTCAGTGAGAGAAATAGCTTTTTGGTCTTCGCGGCGTGCTCACTTCCTCTGAGGTGAAGTTACTTTGACAGTGGTGTCTTTTTGAATGTAACAAGCAAAAAAGGTAACTAACCAGTTTCAGTGGCTAAATATAATAGTAGTTAATAGTGCTTTCTTTGTGCCAGACTCTCTGCAATGTGTGCTATGTGTATAATTCATTTAATTCTCCTAGTAACTCTTTTCTTTCCATTTCACAAAGGGGGCACCATAGGCTTGGAGAGTTAAATAATTTACCTGTGATCATACCACCAGTGAGGGACAGAGATTAAAGTTCCAGCGGTCTGGTACTAAGCTTACATTCTTTAACTACTCTTGGGTTTCCAGCTGTCTGATGTACTCTAAGTCTTGAATTAATTTGCCCTAAATTTGTTTGAATTTTAGCCATTTAGCTAAATTTTATGTATGTTCCTCACAGTTTTTCTGAAGTTCAACACCCTGACTCTGAAATGGTATTCATAATATAGAAGAATGGCTCAATCTCTTGTCTCAGTCATAACAATAGAAATATGATTTTCAAAAGTTTTTAAAATCATAATCTATAGTAAGAATAACATTTTTACATTATGACTCAGTATGCACATGCATACATATGTGATTGAAGCATGGCCTAGTTGAAAGTCTCTCTGACAATGTGAGACATGACTCCCAGGAATGAGCCTGGCCCTGGCACCATGGGATCAACAATGCCTTCCTGACCAAAAGGGGGACAAGAAATGTAACAAAAGAAGGTATCAATGGCTAAACGAGGCTATTCTGGAAGCTACTTTTGTGCAAGCTTCAGCTATTAAATATTGCTAATTACCACGGTTCATCAAACCCCAACCATTCCTGTTAACCCTAAAGAACACTTAGGTTAGTGCTCTATCTGAGATTCTACAAAAGTTTCATACACTAAGATTACTTTCCAGAAACCTACAACCTGCAGGTGGTTCCTAGGCCAGATAAGTCCTGAAATCCAGAGGGCCCAGCCTCTCTAGAACATCAACTAGTTCCATCCCCCTGTCCCATATTATTGACAGCCCCTTCCAACATGAAAAAGTTAGAATGAGCATAGTCCAAATACTCCTAAAGATTGGGAGAAAGATCAAAGGAGAAGGAGGAGTTATAATAGAGAAGATAGGATTTAACCAATGAGTATGACTGCTGAATCATTATATTGATTTTTTTTTTAGTCTCCAGTGTCTTGGAACAGTTTGAAGGAAAAATCTGAAATTGTGGAACTGTAACCCATACCAAACTCTGAAATCTGTTCTATAACTACTTGTTAACAATGTACCTTAAAATTTTTATTGCTTTTTTTGTATATATGTTATATTTCACAATAAAAAGTGTTTAGAAAGAAACATGACCTAGTACTTAACCCTTATTACTTGGAACATATTCTGATATTGTCTTGTCCTATTCTGTTCTATTCTATTCTGCTCTGTTCTGTTCTGTTCTATCCTATCCTATCCTACCCTATCCTAATCCATCTCTCTGTTTTGTTTTATTAAAAACAGGCCTCTTGAGACCAATTAAACTCACTTCTCACTAATGGGTCAGAACCTACATTTTTGAAAAAAGGTCCTTTAGCTGAGTGTTTCCTTCCATCTGACATCAGTGTTAGAGGACCCTGAAAGAGCTGATGCTCTCTCTTTCTGAAAGAGGTCAACCCTATCAATTCAACTTCCCTTGGAACACTGCAGATCCACCTCAAAACCTGGGTCCCAGCAGGATAACATCTGGCATGGCACAAAGAGCAACTAGCCAGGAAATAAAGACTGGAGAGCCTGACCAACTCACCGGGCTCTCTTAAGGAAGCCTGGTGGCCACAGTGAACCATTATATGGAGGCTCTGGCAAAGCTCAGGCACAGATGTGGGTGAGAGGTGATGGGAAATAGGTTGGAACCAGGAAGGCCGTGGGTGGCATCTGGGAGGGCTGGACAGCCTGGAGCTGAGTCCAGCCTTGGGCCAAGATTCTGGGACTGGACCTTAGCTCCCAGCAGGCCTTACAAAGGCAGGGGGAGCTCCATGAAAGAGGAAATGAGCACCAGCAAAGCATCAAAATATTGACCTATGGGTCCTTCAATTCCCTTTGAATAAATACAGAAATGGCCAAGAATTCAGCCCAAGCTTAGAGACCAAGAGTTAAGTAGATCTGGGTGTGGGAATGGGGCTCTTCAGATATAGCAGGCTGAGTTGTCATTATGTAAGGAATGGCAGCACACATACATGGCTTTCTCCAAATAGGCATTTCTGCTGTGCAGAATGCACCAGAAGGCAAGGTTAAGTGTTAAAAATGAAAATGTTACAAAAGAAAAAAAAACCCTCCATAGTTTCTGTCTTTGTATTTTTTCTTCTAAAGGAATAGCATTGTTGGGGTAGGGACTGGAAGCTAATTACCTGTGTGAGTTGGGGGTTGGGGGGTTGTGTGGGGTTGGAGGTTGGGTGGTAAGGGGGAATGTAAGGGTCTGGAATGTTAAGAAATTTCCCTAAATGACAGCCTCCAGACTGTTTGAAAGTGATTTAAGAATCATTAATTTTAAGCATATTCAATGAATGCAGAAAATTCAATTATTTTAAGAGATTAGAAATTATTTCAGCTGATTTGGAAGTTTTGTGTTTTCTTCGGTGGCCTAGGGCAAATGACTATGCAAACTCCCGCAGTAGCCCTTTGAAAAGGAAATAGATGACTGTAAATTGATGATTGATACTAAGCTCTTTGGCTCACCATTAAGTGCTTTCTCTTTCCGGCTGGAGGGGGTTGCTTCCTTAGCTTGTTATTCAGACTCTTTGGAGGAGATCCTTGATGGACCATTTCTATGGCGGAGAAGAGTCCATCAACAGTAGTTTTCACTTGTTCTCCATTCTATTTTTTTTCCAAGAAGATGGCCACACACAGAGAGGACCACGCTTTTAATTTGTAGGGGAACATTACCATCTGGATGAGAGATCACATTCTGAAGTCTCAATAAGTGAGTCTCGTTTCCAACTTTGCTGGTGACTCACTCCCTGGAAGGTGCTTTTTCTACATCTGTGAAATGGAACCATTACTCTCCACCTGCGTCACAGTAGCGTTAGGAACATGAGTTGCAAAATGCCCGTAGTCAGCTTTGAGCTTCTTTTGGAGAGATATAAAATATTGCTATTGTGTGAGAGTGGTCAAGTTTAGTATGAGTATGCATTTTTATAGCACCAGCACAGAATAAAGGGAAGTGGAATGGCCAAATTTGGATTACAATATGTAACATATACCGACAAAGATTCCTGGATAATGAAATAGACTCCCAAAAGCAGGGAAGAAGAAGAATCTCAAAATCAAGAACAAAATAAAATTAAGTATTTAAATATAGCATTTATAAATTCTTAAATCTTCTTGGGGCTAACTAAAACTGTAGGCCAGCATTTTTCAAACTGGGCTTATCATTTGTTATTTTTATTATTGTTTTATGATGTATTTCACAAGTAAATATAAGAAATGTTAGATGAAACAAAATTAAACAGCTCTCTTTCTGTGTGTTGAGCACTTCTAAAAGGGAAATGAGTTGACCAGGGACCATAGTTTGGAAAATGTTGTTGTGAGCCAGAAACAAATTTAAATAAAGTTTAAGTTCAAAATGACTGTGCAGGGCCACGGTGGCTCAACAGGCAAGAATGGTCGCCTGCCATGCCAGAGGACCCGGGTTCGATTCCCGGTGCCTGCCCATGTAAAAAAAATCACTGTGCAGTTTTTAGTTGCCAAAATGTCCTCCGTAATTAGTAATATAGATATTAAATTATTTTCTACTTTTGTTTACTTGCTAAGTGAGAAGAGTTTAAAAATAATAGATAATATCCTTTCTGTAGGATTTTAACAGCCTGCCTATTACATTAGATATGTAAATTTACCTCAGATATAATACATGTTTCTGTTCTTATGCATATATAGACAGCATAGTCTCCCTCTATTAGAATTGCTTTCTGGGCCTTATTTAAATCATCCTTCTCTTTCTGTTTTTCTAAATTGTATAGAAATGAAAAATAGATGATTTTAAAAGAAGAAGCAATAACTATTATTAATAGAAGCCTCATAAGTCATGCGAGGTATGTGGATTACTTAGATGTGAGAATTGCTTTTGGCTCCTTGAAAATTAAAAGAAAGAATTTTTTTTTAAAGCTATGATAAGGAAAGTTGTCTGGGGATATCAAGACCTTGAAATGTTCTCTTAATAGATGTTGCCTACATTTGGCTAAAGTATGGATGTTCTGGCTGGTGAATTTTTTTTTTTGATGTGGCTCCTTAGAGACTGGCTGGTTGGAGAAGCAGTTATGAAATTTAACAGTGACCCTTGGAAGCTGGAGTACGTTGTAGCACTGGCATAATTTTGTCATTGTTTCGAATTTTTTTCATTAAAGGAAGAAAGACCTCTTTGTCTCCTTGCTAGAGGCACAGGGTGCAGCTGCTGTGTTGTGTGACCCAGTCCCTAGTTTTCTGTTGCTGCTTGAAGGTCCTATCTTGTCTTCCCGTCGCCTCTTCTCAGGACAATAAAGACACCGCCAAAATAGTTCCATTTGATGTTTGCGTGGCTCGAATCTCTTGGGTTATATATAGGGATTGTTTTGAAGAGGCTGAGAAAGTTCTGTCTTTCCAATGAACACTCTTTAATGAGAAAGCCATCAACATTTAAAAATCTCTCTTGGGGAAGGAATTAAGAAGAAAACATTTCCTCTGGAGTTTTCTGACTTATACACCAGGAAGAAACAACGATGTAAAATGTGGGAGACACCCCGATGTTTCACTCTCAAGGGCATGCCTGAGGCCTTCATTTTGGAAAGACATTTTCCACATGTCACTTATGTGCTATTCCAGTCTTCTCACTTCAAGACATGAGCTGAGAAATGGTTTGGACCAGAGCCACTGCCACTGACCCCACAGAGAGCTCTTTACTACAAACAAAACGTATTATTTTTGGTAACATTTTGGACTGTGGTCATCCAGAGGAGATAAACATTAAATGATTTCTCTCCAAATATATTAGGTATCTATTAAAGTCAAACATCATTTATCACAAAAAGAATATGAAGGGGGCCACGGTGGCTCAGCAGGCAAGAACGCTTGCCTGCCATGCCAGAGGAACCGGGTTTGATTCCTGGTGCCTGCCCATGTTAAAAAAAAAAAAAAAAAAAGAATATGAAGGAAAAACAATTAAGGTTTTAAACGATTTTCATTCTCAGTTTGGGGTTTCGAGCTCTGTAGTTGTGGTTCTCTTGAGGACTGCATGGATGGGGCCCCTGCCTGGCTTAGTCATTTACTATCTGAAAACCTCGAATAAAGTCGTTTGTGTTCTCTGTTACCTGTAAAACGGGGATGAAAATATCTGTCCAGCCCCCCCACTATTGAATTCTCATATTAAAAAAAAATTGATGGGATGAACCATGTACATGTACGGAAATCAGGTAAAGAGCTGAACCGATGTGAGGCTGTATTGCTGGTTTTTTTAATACTTTTGATACTGTAGAAATAGACTTGGTTTTTGCTGACTTTGGCAACAGCAATAAGTTGAACAGTGAAAAAAGGAGAAGGATTTATGCTTCTGGGAACTAGCATGCAGGCAATTTGAAGCTGTGGCCTCGACTTCACTGTCTTTGCTGATGAAGGGGGAACTTGCACCTGACAAGAGAGCAGTAGTGGGGCACTACAGGGTGCCTTAAAGACCTATCTGACCAGGTTGCTAGAGAGTACCACCTGGTTTGAGATCTGCACTGAACAGAGTTAAAATTTAGGGAACCTGAGTAGCCATTACCGGCAGAGGACAGGTATTTGTTTTAAGAGGAGTCAGATGTGGGGATGGAGTAGGGCCGGTGCCTTGAGGTGTCAGCAAGTGCTGGAGAGTACCAAGCTGACAGTAGAATGGGAAGTGTACTTTGTGAGACCCCTCGCGAAACAAACAGCCTCTCCTTTTGCTTCCTGATACAAGACTGCAAGCGAATAAAATCCCTCTGTATTTAAACAACTGTCCATTCTAAAGTATAAAGCGTCTTTGAATTTATAGAACAAGTAAAGAAAAACAGATTTTAAAAAATAGCAGCAAGCTGCCAAATTTCCTTTTCTGTCTGAATATCTAGTGCTGGTGCCAAAGTGAGACACAATTCTTAGCTGTTGGCTAAGCAGGAATTCAGCTCAATTGGGTAAGAAAGAGGAAGTTATCCAGTAGACGATTTCTTCCTTGCCTGGCAACTGATCCATATTTGCCCACATTTTACAAAGGAGTTTTGAGGATCTGGGCACATTCCTTGATTGATATTAAACCCTCAATGCATGCTTATTAGCAACATTAATAGTATCAGTATTTGCCATCATCTTCAGTGCTAATAATCCTAAGTGGAAAGGGCAGAGTGGAGCTGGTCTTAGGGCACTGTATCCAATGTCGCAAACACCATCATAATTTTTTTTTCCACTTAAAAATATTTTTTATTGAGATATCTTCATGTATATACAGTCCATCCAAAGTAAAATTAGTGGCTCACAATATCATCACATGGTTATGTATTCATCACCATGACCATTTTTAGAATGTTTGCATCCAGAAGAAGAAATAAATAAAAAAAAAGCATTCATACATCTCATACCCCTTACTGCTCCCTCTTATTGACCACTAGTATTACAATCTATCCATTTTTCAATCCCTTAAGCCCCACCCCCTTATTATTTATTTTTTTGCCCTTCATTTTTTTTTTTTTTACTAATCTGTCCATTCCCAGATAACCCATCAGTCACAAGATTTTCACAATCACATGGTCATCTTGTAAAAGCTATATAGTTATGCAGTCTTCTTCAGGAATCAAGGCTACTGGAATGCAGTTCAACAGTCTCACGTATTTCCCTCTAGTCACTCCAATACACCATAAACTTAAAAAGGAATATCTATATAACACATAAGAATAACCTCCAGAAAACCTCTTGACTCTGTTTGAAATCTTGCTAGCCCCTGAAACTTTATTTTGTGAGTCTCTCTTCCTCCTTTTGGTCAAGAAAGCTTCCTCGGTCTGGTGATGCCAGGGCCTAGCTCGTGTCCGGGAGTCGTGTCCCACGTAGTGGGAAGGTCACTGAGTTCACCCGCTGAGTTGACTTAGAGAGAGAGGCCACATCTGAGCAACAAAAGAGGTTCCCTGGGAGTGACTCTTGGATATTTATAAGCAGGCTTAGCTTCTCCTTGTAGGGATAAATTTCAGAGGAATGAACCCCAAGATTGAAGGCTCAGCCTATTATATTGGTTGTCCCGCTGCTTGCAAGAATATCAGGAATTCCCCCGATGGGGAGGTTTAATATTTCCTCCTTTCTCCCCAGGTCCTCCAAGGGGATTTTACAAATACTTTTTTATTCACTGCCCAAATTACTCTGGGATGTATCAGGGCATCACAATAACCTGTACAGACCAACAAAATCTCACTCCCTATTCGGGATTCCATGTAATTCTGGTGTTCTAATAACAGACCATACAAGTGAAGTAATACGCTACCCAAAATATAAATTCTACACCAAATAAACATTTTTTCCTTTGGTCTCACACAGAAGTTGAATCTTTAAAATATAGGCCATATCATCCTTTACCCTGTATTCTGATCTACCCCAGTCCTATGATCAGCTTCATTCATATGTCTAGTCAAAGTCTTATCACTTTTTCAACTTTTTAAACAGTTGCCGAAGGGGGATAATGCTGATTTCATAGCTTCAGCGCTCTAACTCTGAGTCTCAGGTGTCACATAAATACCTGAAGTTTCTGGGAACCACCAGGTTATATACAAATAGCTCAGTAACTCAGAATTTAGAAATACTCCAGAATAGATGTGACTACTGTAATAGCTTACAATCTAGGAACCTTTACAATAGGGCCAAACTGATAATCCATGCTCTCGACTTCACTTGTATAATATAGTTAGTCCATGTGAGTGAGGCATGATAATATTTGTCTTTTTGTTTCTGACATTTCATTCAACATACTGTCCTCAAGGTTCATAAACCTAGTTGCATGCCTCACAACTTCATTTCTTCTTGCAGCCACTCAGTAGTATGTTGTGTGTATACTCCACAGTTCCCCCTTCCATTTCTCAGTCATTGTACCCTTAGGTCCCCTCCATCCATTGCAAATCCCGAACACTGCCACCAGAAACACCAGTGTGGAAATGTCCATTCATGTCTCCACTCTTAGTTCCTCCAGGTATATTCCTAGCAATGGGGTTGCAGGATCATATGCCAAACCCACCCTTAGCCTCCTTTGGAACTACCACACTGCCCTCCAGGGCTGTTTCTCTCAACTTCCCTACCAACAGTGAGTAGATACATCTCTTTGTCCACATTTTCTCTAGCACTAGTTTCTCTCTCTTCATTTTTAAACAGTTTTATTTGCATATCGTATCCAACCTAAGTAAAAAATCAAGGGCTCCTGGTATAATCACATAGTCATGCCTTCACCATCACAATCAATACGGAGACGTTTCCTTTTCTTCTGAAAAGAATCCCAGACCCCTCTGCCACCTGCTTGTTGACATTTGGTTTTGACATAATGCCTTTGTTACATTCAGAGGAAGCATTTTGCAGTGTTAGTGTTGACTACAAACCCTAGCTTGCATTGATCGTATTTTTTCTTGTATCCCTTTTCAACCCCTTGCAATGTTGACATTCATTTGTTGTCCCTCATGCAAAAACATTCTTATATTTGTACAGTTAATCACCATCATGTGCACTCTAGGCATCCCTAAATTATATCATCTTCTTTATCTTCTGTTTTTCCTTCTGGTGTCATACATGCCCCCAGCACTTCTTCCTCAGCCATTCTCACATTCAGTGGACTTAGATTATTGTGCTACCAATTAGGTAGTATTGCGCTGTCCATTTCTGAATCTTTACTATGAGTCCTGTTGCATGTTCTGTACTCCTTCAGCACCAAATGCCCCATCTCAACCCTTTATCAATCTTCTGAAAATCTGTGTTCTTAACTTTAACTCTCAAAGTTCACCTATTAATATTAGTTCATATTAGTAAGAACATATAGTATTCATCCTTTTGTTTCTGCTAATTTCACTCAATATAATGTCCTCAAGGTTCATCCACATTGTCACATGCTTCATGACTTTATTCTGTCTTACAGCTGCGTAATATTCCATTGTATGTATATATCAGAGCTTGTTTATCCACTTGTCCATTGATGGACTTTTGGGCTGTTTCCATTTCTTGGCAATCATGAATAACGCTGCCATAAACATCAGTGGGAAAATGTCTGTTTTTGTCTTTGCCTTCAGTTCCTCTGAATATATACTTAGTGTATATTCAAAGTAACTATACTTTACTTCCTCAGGAACCGTCAAACTGCCTTCCAGAGAGGTTGCACCATTTTACATTTCCACCAATATGGATAAGTGTGCCTCTTTCTCTGCATCCTTTCCAGCACTTGTAGTTTTCTGGTTTTTTTTTTTTGTTTTTTTTTTTTTTGATAATGGCCATTCTAGTGGGTGTGAGATGTTACCTCATTGTGGTTTTGATTTGTATTTCTGTAATAGTCAGTGAAATTGAGCATCTTTTCATATGCCTTTAGCAATTTGCGTTTCCTCTTCTGAGAAGTGTCTTTTCACGTCTTTTGCGCATTTTTAATTGGTTGTTTGACTTTTTGCTGATAAATTGTAGAATCTGTATATATTCTGTATGTTAAACCTTTATCTTATTTGTGATTTCCAAATATTGTCTCCCATTTTGTAGGCTGCCTTTTTACTTTCCTGACAAAGTTCTCTGCCTCTTTTTGCCTGGCATCTGCATTCTTTCATAACAACTTCTTCCCTACTCACCTGCTCAGCTGGGCATGGAATAGTAGGCAGCTCTGTTCTCCTACCTTTGTAGCTCCTGCCCAGAGAGGTAAAAGCACTCTTCTCCACCAACTCAAATTTAAAAATCCTCAGGGAAGGACCCTGACTAGTCTCGTGTGGCTCTATACCCACACTTTGGACGAATTACTGTCATCCATTTTCAATAAGTGAGATTATAAATATTAAAATATTTTGTAATGACATATGGAAACACATGACATTATAATTATAAACATAATTAAAAAATCATTTTCTCCTTTTACTTGTTCTTCAAAATTCAGCACAGATGTGGCCTTTTAAAAAACTTAAAAAAGGCCTTTTAAAAAAGGCCCCCCAACATTATTAACACCTTGCAATGGTGTGGTACTTTTGTTTCAGTTGATGAAAGCATAGTAGTATAATTGTACTGTTAGCTATAGTCCAAGGTTTACATTAAGTTCCCTGTTTGTGTTGTCTTATATTTTGGTTTTTTTTCTTTAATTTTTTAAAAAAATTTATTCTAGAAACATTTATACCATCTAAAATTTTCCCCTTATAACCACGGTCAACTGTATAATTCAGTGATGATAATTACATCCTCAGGGTTGTGCTACCATCACTACACTCCATTACCAATACTTTTCCATCAACCCAAATAGAAACTCTGAACAATTTAAGGATTAACTCCCCCCATTCCCTACCCCACACACCAACCCTTGGTAACCTGTATTCTGACTCTATGAATTTACTTATTCAATTATTTCTTATCAGTGAGATCATAAATATTTGTCCTGTTGTGTCTGGCTTATTTCATTCAGTGTGATGTCTTTAGGGTTCATCCATGTTGTTGCATGTATAGCTTCATAGCTTTTATAGCTGAATAATATTTCATTATATGTATAGTCCACATTTTGTTTGTCCGTTCCGTGGTTGATGGACACTTGTGTCACTTCCCAAGTGTCCCTGACCTCCTTTGCCCCCCTCAGTTGGGCTATATGCCCCTTCTTTGTTTTCCCATAATATTTTGTGTTTTCCTCTGTCCAGCACTTACTGGGCTGGAGTCCCCCTAGAGTGTGAGTCCCATGAAAGAAGAGTCTATACCCTTTATCTGTGTCTTTTAGCGCGTAGTGGGTCCTTCATACATATTTTTTGAGTAAATTATTATTAATTCTATAGATGAAGAAATATTGAGCTAAGTATACCCTGAACCCAGGATGAACGTCAAAAGTTGTTTTTTAAAAATCCACGATCTGTTTGCCTCCTTATGATTTGTCTCAATCTCATGATTTTAAACCAGCATCAGTGAAACAAAATTATTTGAAGAAAATAGCAAGAGTTAACTTTTGTTGAACATTTAACTGTGTATCAGACACTGTTCTAAGTTCTTTCATGTGTTAACTCACACAATCGCCTCAAAAATGTATTAGCTACTATTATCCCCTTTTACAGATGAGGAAACTGAGGTCCCATGAAATTAAGGTCACACGGCTAATAAAGGAAAGGTGAGAATGGGTTTCAAGTTTCCATAGTTTAATTCCAGAGCTTATTCTCTGAATTGTAGGCTGCTAGTTGGTAGTGATCTGCATCAATGAGTTTTAATCATACAAAACGTTCATTCGAACACACCTTTTGTTGGTATAGAGGGAACAAGCAAAGCCTTTCGTGCGCTTTTGCTAGTCAGTAGCAATCACCCTCCCACACTATTCACAGCAATAACACTGTCAAAAGAAATCTACTGAGCTTGCCCATTAAGTGCAGGATACAGTACTAGTTGTAGGCTCACCAGGGGGTTTGCATCTTCATCTGTACCTTCAAGTAGCTGAGAATGCAGTTAGAAATATGTAGGAAAATGCAATTAGAAATACAGCAGTTAGGAATATGTAGGAAAATGCAGTTAGAAATATGTAGGAAAATGCAGTTAGAAATACAGCACTTAGGAATATGTAGGAAAATGCAGTTAGAAATAATAGGAAGATTAATAACCATCCTGGGCAGTCTTTGCTAAGCCCCAGAAGAATAATACAGACAATAGTGCTTTATGGTAGTTACATTATTTTAAAAGTTGCAGGAAAATCGTGTTTGAACCCCATTAAATGAGGCACGCCTTGGTGGTCTGTCAATTGCTCAATTGACAATTGTCAATTGCTCAAGGGTTGGTGCAATTTCTTAGTCATCTTGGGATTCAAGATGACTCAGCTACCTTGTGTTACTTATTTTACTTCTCACTTGAATGTGGGCAAGTCAGCTATCTGCCTCAGTTTACCCATATTCCTTACCTCGCTGTGCTAGTTATGAAGAGTAAATGAGATGACCTTTGTGAAAGCTTGTAGCAGAGCCCCTAGACCTTCAGGAATGGGGGCTCTCACTAAATGTCTGTCCAGGATAAATCTAGGGGTTCTGGGAAGGGGATTGTTGTGGTCTGGTTCAGATGGTTTTGTGAAGTAATCCTGTAGATGTTTAGTGAAGAGCATAATATTTAGGACTTTTCCTTGGAAGCTGCAGTGTGGCTTAATTGAGTGTAATGTCTCTAGTGAGAAACTTCTCCACAGGGAGACTTGTGGTTGCAGTTGCTGATTCACCTGGGAGCTGGACGGCCCCAGAGATGTAAACTGCCGTAGTGAACCCAAACTTATGCTGAAAACAAGCCATCCTAAGTCAGCTGTGATTTCTTCATGCTTCTCCAGACTGAGCAAAGCATTTCACAGAAAAGTTGGCCCACAAAAATTTCTGAGGAATCTCAATGGGTTTATAATTTGTATGTGTGACCGAAACTGAGAACATTTCCTGTTCTCTTAAACATTGTTTCCCAAGGACCCCGCAGATCTGTTTTCCTTTTTCCTTACATTGTTGAAGCTACTACACCCACCTCTTTTCACTGCAGGAGATCCTACTGTCATCATCCATTGGAGTCCGGAGTCATGATTAGTGACAGAAAACAGAATTAGCATATCTTTGAGCTTCCTGACACTTTGTGGGAAGGGAGCAGGAGAGAGGAATGTATTCTCTTTCTGGGCTGGAGCCCACTGATTGATAATTTCAGCACCATGGACCTCAACCTCCCCTGTTCCATGGTCAAGTTCACAAGGAGTCTGAAGCAACTAAAGGTACCCAACTTAACCCTCATGTTTCTGTTGAAACCCAACCCAATATCTGACACCTCTGCCGTATGCTTGGCAGAGTTGCTGTCTTTTCTGCTTCCTCTGTTGATTATAGTTGCAGATAGTTGATAAGGATGGAGAGGAAAAAGAATGAATTCTGAATCCTGGCAGACAGGGCTACTTCTGCTAAATTGTGTCTCATATCTCCATTTATTTTTCCTCTGGGAAGCAGTGTTTTGTGTAATGGTTAAGCACTAGAGCTGCAGAGCCCAAGAGATGAGGTTCGAATCCCGCCTCCATTTACTGGGAATATCTCTGTGCTTCTGACTTTCATATGTAAAATGGGGGCAGTAATAGAATATATTTGGTATGATATTTTGAGAATTATATGGGATAAGTTCTTTCAAGAGCTCAGTACAGTGCCTGGCACATAGAACATATTCAATGAGTGCTTTTATTACCACTGAGTCAATAAAACTTAGAGTTTATAAACTGGATCACAGAGATCCTGGTATCTCCCTTAGGGTGGGGCATGAGCAGCCTGGTAAAGTTATAGGAGGAGACGGATCCAAAGTGGTGGCTGCCGGTGAGTTACTGCTCAGTCGTCTTGCTCCAGCCATTCCTTTGACCTCTCCCAGCCTCTGTATGGCCTTGAGCACCATTTACCCTCCATCCTTTTGAAAGGACACACCTGAAGCCTCACCAACACACAGGCCTGCCATAAGGAAACGGTCAGTGCAGGGAATTACTGACAGCCTCCGGAACACTGCAACAAGCAACTGCCTCTTTCCCCTTGACATCCTGAAAGATAAAAAAGGAAATGAGGCATTTTGATGATGTCTTAAAGGAAAGCTGTATTGAGTCTGTAGATTGCAGCCTCCTAGAAGTATGTGAAGCAGCCACGTTGCAGGGTGGTTGGCATGTTTTATCAGCACATAGCGTGGTGATGATGGATTAAATTGGGATGATGTTTGGACCTCCCTGTGTCCACATCTTTGCCACTGTACAGCCTGGAACTATGCATGCACGGATTCATGGAGTTGGCTTGGGAGACAGAAGGCTTGCAGCTCTCCTGCTGTCGTTACAGGACTGATGACAGCGAGGGAAATCTCTGTAGGTTAACAGACTGTAACACCAGTCGCCATCATGGGATACCTCTGTAGCTTCTAGCACTTGGTAGTTGGAAGAGGAATGAAGTGAAAATTGATTGAATAAGTGATATATGTAAGTAATGCACTATAGTCATTTTCCTGAGAAATGGAGATGTTTGGTGGGTTTTCTGCAGAGAGAGACTGACCCAAGCATGGATGAGTTCTAACGTAGCCCTTGTGTACTGAATTCGGCCAGTCCGAAATCTCAGATTTCACAAATCGTCATTTTAAGGTACACACCTTCATCTGAGGCCCTCACTCCTCAGATGGTGGGCTCTCACTCCTTCAATGGCCCTCACTCCTTCAATGGTGGGCTCTCTTATTCCTTCCACATTTCATTCTTTTTTTCTTTTAATACCTAGAAGTTGCAAAATTGAAAAACTGGGATAATGGGGGAGAGAGTCATATTAAAGGAGAACCTCTGTTCTTTTTCTCTGTTCTTGAGTCCTGAGGGAGAGATGAAGACTAAATCCTGAGAACTAGAGAATTCCATGCCAGTGTGAAATTGCACTGCTCTCTCCAGGCCTGTAGCTGCCTGTAGAATCAAGACCATCTGTATAAGGCCAGATGCATGTTTAATCACTTTACTATTCCATAAGACAGATGGTCCACATTTCTCACCTATTCTTAAGAGCCTGGGGAGATAAGGAGCTGACAATTAGGGGAGCCCTTCAATGTTTCTCCATTGCATTAGACTCAGTGGGTAAGGGAGTGTCCTTGGGATTCGGTTAGTCTGGATGTCTTCCTTTTTCCAGTTCAACAAATATTTATTGAGCAACTACTATGTTAGGTACTCGGAGGAGACAAAGATAAATGTGCTTTCACAAACTTGTATAGTAGGAGTTGAGAGAGAGTGAGAGAGAGTGAGAGGCACACACACCGAGACACTGAGAAACCCAGAGGGACGTGGAGAGCAGAGACACACACCAGTTATTTTCTCAAGGACTCGGATGAAATGATCAACCTCACCTGGATGTGACAGTCTGCCATAATGGTCATCATTTCGTTATTAGTCCATAGAATAATGGCTTCTCCCAAGATCCTTCTGGATATAGAATTACCATTACATCCTGTCGATGTAACAAGGCCTCAGGAACATTCCAATCAGTGTAATCTTCTCTTCAGTTTATGGCCACAGCTCTGCCATTTACAAGATACGTGACTAATGCAAGTTACTTTTCCTCATCTGCAAAATGGGAATAATAATACTTACTAGTTATTGTAAAGTAATGTATATAAAGTACTTAGCACAGGGTTGGTAAGCAACCAAAACAATTTTTATTTATTGTTATGGTTATACATTCCCTGAGGTGCTCTCAGGTAGAGACAATGTTTTCCCTTTCATATTAAATTTATTTTAGAAATAAGCAAGGGGGCAGGTGTCTTCCTTCTTCCCTAAATAAATGTTTAGACCATAAATACCCTCTCAGTTGATAAAAATTCCTAGTCCAGTGAGGTTCAACCCACCCGGCTGTACCACTCTTATTCTCCTCACTGTGTAATTTACTCTTTGGGAAGTAATTCTCTTTGGTATTGTGTTAGTTTCCTGGGGCTGCCATGGCAAAGTAACACACACTGGGTGACTTAAACCAACAGAAATTTATTGTCTCAGAGTTCTAGAGAGTAGAAATCCAAAATCAAGGAGTTAGCAGACCATGTTTCTCTGAAACTATAAGGAACTCCTTCCTTCCCTCTCCCAGCTTCTGATGTTTGCTGGCAAACCTTGGCAGCATCATTCTAATCTCTGCTTCCATCTTCTCCCCTCCATGTCCATCCCTATGCCCAAATTTCCCTTTTCTTACAAGAACACTGGCCATACTGAATTTGGGGACCACCCCAATAGAGTATGGCCACATCTTAACTTGATTACATCAGCAGAGCTCCTAATTGTCAAATAAAGTCACCTTCACAGGTACCAAAGGTTAGGACTTGAATGTTTCTTTTTTCTGAGGCAGACACAATTCAACCCACAGCAGATACGTTCTCTCTCACTAAAGACTTTATAATATTTTTCTCAATCTTTCTGTCCATCTCAACTTCTGCTGTCATTCTAGGTGAGCCAGATGTTCAGTTAATATTTTGAGTATTCTGACCTTTCAGGTCACTTGTACTTTCCTTCATCTCAATGGCTTTCTCCTCCATTCTTTTGTCAAGCACACCTCTCCTATGGCTGCACTCCGACTACTGAGATGGCTTGAGGGCTCCACTCCCCCATCTGTAGAATCTCTAATGCACACTCCCTGAGAGCAGCTCATTTGTGTCTTTCTGACTCACTTGCTTGCATCCCCTCTTGCATCTCTAGTCCATGGACCCATTGGTCTCTCTACCCATCGGTCCTTTTGGTTTTCATGTTCCCTTTTTCCAGGTTAGACTTCACAACAATCCCTTTGTTCCAAATACCCTCATGTTTCTTCCTCTTTCTATCTCTCCCACCTGACGAAACACTAGCCCTTGATCAACCCAACCATCAATCTTTTTCATGTCTACTCTTGAATGGTTTGGCGTTATTGGAAAATATCACACAGTCTCATCTCTCCCCATGCGTGGAAAGCTTAGTGCTACTCTTTTTAGTAAGCTTTATCCCACTCTCTGCAAGGAATATTTCATAACTTTTCCATTTTCCTCAAAACTTGCCACTCTCCCTTGGTCTCAGAAGATGACTGTGCCTCACATTTAAGGTAGAAGCTCTCAGGTGGAAACTCCCTCACATTCTGTTCACACACATTGCACACCAGCCTGCATCTCCACCCCTCTTTTTCTCAACACTTATAATAGAAGACACACCCCAGTTATCCGAGGCCAGTTGCTCCACTTGTCTTTTGAATTCCATTCCCTCTAGCCTTTTCTGTCTCTTGATCTATCTAATCAGTATGAAAATATGTTGTAGTATCTCCCATCAGCAATGAGGACAACCACTGCCCTTCTTTGGTCCCGAATTTCCCTCCCATTACTGTATTTTCTCTGCCACACTTCTCCAAAGAGTTAAGTCTTAAGCAATTCCTGACCTCTGTCTTTTCAATCCACTCTGGTCTGGCTTTAGCCATTCACAGCCCATGAATTTTTTATTGATTAAGGTCACCTGCATATTGCTAACTCCAATGGACCCACCTGCATTCTCATTTTACATCATTTGTCTGCAGCATTCGACATCGCTTTATTGAAATGCTTTCTTCTCTTGTGCTCCCTAGCACCAAGCACTCTCAGTTTTCTTCCCTTTATCATTGGCTTCTCCTTCCCAGTTTTTTTTTTACTTAAGAAATGCGGGAATTCTTAGGGCTTCTTCCTCTACTCTTTCCTTGGGAAATGTCAGCCACTCTTGTGGTTTTAAATACTGCCTGTATATGTCTGTGAATTTTGAATTTGTATCTCCAGCTCTGACATCTTCTTTTGAGCTCTAGACGCATACAGCTGTATTCTAAGCATGTACAATTTGGTGGTCACAGACATTCTAAACTTGATTGTCCAAAATTAACCTTTTGACCTTCTCCCGCTGTCCCCTTCCACCCCACCCGCTCTTATTCTGGTATACCCCATTTAGCAGGTGGTTAACGCTATTTACCGTGTTGCCCAAGCCACTGCTAATTTTATTTCAAAATTTCAATTCTGCCTCAAAAGAACTTGTTGAATTCATCTCCACATCCCAGTGTAAGCCATTACCATCTTTTGATTTGCTGCAACGCTCTCCCCATTCAGCACACTGCGGTTGGAATGATTTTTTTTAAAAGCAAAAATTTGATTAAGTAATTGTTTCCCATTGCATTTATGATAAAATACAAAATCATTCATTTGGCCGATCGAATTCAGCCAGACTCGGCTACTGGGAACTCCTGCCAGAATCCCCTTCATTTACCATATTCCAGTTTTCAGAATGCCCCAAGCACTCCCCTGCCTCAGGGACTTACCACATGCTGTTCCCTCTGTCTGTAAGTCTCTCCCATTCTACCTGCTAAGTCCTATACTTACCCAAGTCTCAGAAGTTGGCTTCCCATGGTACAAATACTTCTTTATAGCATTCTGTACAATTCCATCCTGGCACTTATCACAATTTCTACCTTTATATATCTGATTATTTATTTCTCTGTCTCCCTACTAGACTGTGAACTTTGGGAAGGCAAAGATCATGTCTGTCTTCCCACCCAAGTGTCATCAATGCCTAGCACGTGACCTGTGCCCAGGATATTGGCTGAATCAATAAATGATTCATAAAAAGAGTGGAACGTCTCTAGGTGGTTACATAAGGATGTACTTGTTCATTCATTCATTCCTTTATTCAACAAATACTTAGGTATTTTTGAGTACAAGGCAAAAGTTACTCTACTAAACTCGCTTGACTCTACCATATCTGAATTCCCCTGAGCAAGTTTTATCTAGCTTCCTGGGGACCCAGTCCCTGGCAGTGGCCACCCTTGACATGTCTGCATGGCTGTCAGGATATATCCTTTTCCAGGAAAGCATTTTCTTTTCTCTACATACTGAATGCTCTGAATCTTTTTAATTCTCTCACAAATAATTTGAATTCATCCACCAAATATGAGATCAGGTAGGTCTAGAAAATCATCTTTATCATCTGTTTTTGTTTTGTTTTTAACAAATATTTATTGGGTGACAGTTATGTGCCAGGCTTCACAGACTTTTTCCAATATAATTCTTTCAACGACCTTTTACAGTCAGTTTTACACTTCCTATTTTATCAGTGAGGAAATTGAGGCTCAGGAAATTAAATTGCTCCAATCCAGAGATAAAATGCTTTCTTTTATTCCAGAATATTATTTAGGTACGATATTTGCATTTGTCAAAATCATGAATATATGTTTAAAAATGAGTGCAGCCAAAGGTTGATTTATGCCTGGTAATTCTTCTTCCAGAGGTCTTCAGTACACACCTTAAGGGATTCTCTTTTATGATAGTGAGATGCTAGTGACCCAGAGAGGCTGGAATTGTCCAGAATTTAACCAAGCCCTGTGCTTCGGAGAGAAATGCACTTGATTCACTCTGTACCAAGTCAGGCAGAAAGATAGTCCTGCCCTTCTAGACAGACATCTGTTCAAATATAAATTTCCTGTTTATTGAGGCTTCTGCTGTATTGAAGCAAAGGTCTCGATACGGCTGAACAAGTCAATCATTATAAACCTTGTTAGTGTGACAACCCCCTGTGTATTGTTTAACTGGAAATGAAACACAAATACACCAAACCCCTGCCGTATCCGCTTCACGGTGCATAAATCTACCGTGCATCATGTCACTTGAAATTTGATGGCAATCTACCAAATGGCAGAAAAGACTTTATCTCCAGAGGGCTATGCAAACGAGGCCAGGCTCCCAACAATGGGATGGAGGACACAGCCTTTCCTTTGCCCCCCTCCTCCGGATCCTGCCCAGAAAACATTCCCTAGGGTAATTTCTTAGTGGCAACTGGTGAATTATCCAAATACAAATGACCAGTGTTCGGTTCCACACGCAGATCTGGCTTCAGATGTTCTAAATAGGATTGAAATGTTTTTCCTGCTTTCTACTATCCGAGCTGTATTATTGCTTGCAGCAAAGCCTTCCCAGACCCTTATTAAGCCTTCTTAATTGCTTTCCACAGCTTTCTTTCCCTTTTATTCAAACCTCAGAGGTGAGGGATAATCTGCTTTTAGTTATGCTCAGAAAAAAGATGCTCATCTCTCC
>PVIY010035881.1:0-25928 GCA_004026745.1 Myrmecophaga tridactyla
GGTTCCCCAGGAGCTTCGTGGCTGGGGATGAACGAGGGAGGTGGGCCACGAGCCTCTCCAGCAATCCCCTCACCCAGGAGTGTGTAAGGGGGGCTGCGGCAAAGGGCAACACATGTGGAGGGCAGTTTGGGTGCGTTCTGGGAACTTTAATATTCCTGTCTTATACTCTGCCAAAATAACCCAGCCAACCCATGGTGAACCTGACAGGGGCCAGGGATTTTATCCCTTTCTCTATCTACCTGTCTACCTGCCATCTATCTACCTGTAGACCTATATAATGTCACCTATTAGATATCATCCCACATACTATTATATATTAAAACGCATGCCTTCTGTGTACACACTTGACCATGGAACGCAGCTGAGCAGTGGGTGCAAAGGCCCCGGGGCCGTACCCCAGTCAGCCCGAAAAGGCTGAGCTGGGCCCAGACCCCTGCCCGACGACGTCATGGCTTGCTTCCCGATGGGTCCTGCTTCCCGTGAAGTCCTTGTGTGGAGGCGATGCCTGTACACTCCCGTCCGGTCCCCCAGTCCTCCAAGGAGGAGGGAGTGTAGCCCACCTGGGGGCTGAGGTGCAGAGTGAGAGCTGAGCCCTGCACCTTATCTGCACTGGGCGCCGCCCTCGGCCGTTGGGTCTGCTCTGCCAATACCCCCTTCCTTGGGGGCCTGCCCCCCTGCCCTGGCAGCACAGCTGGTCACTGGCAGCCTGGTCTAGAGCCGCGTCCCTGCTCCCCCACCCCCACCCCAGGTACCCACAGGTGCTGCGGACAGACCCACGCTAGGGCCCATGACTGGTGTTTCCCCATCCTTGTGGGGATTTCTGCTTTTAGTCACTGAGGAAGTGTACAAGACAGTGGGAAGAAACAATTGCATTTGCCCCTAATGCAGGGGATACCTGGAGAGCAGGGCTCTGAAGCATCCCCCCACCGGCAGACTCAGTGAAGCACGCCCAGGGAAACAGCAGCTGAGTTGCAGGGTGGCCAGTGGGGGTGGCGGGTCTCTGCACATGCCAGGGTCCCCACCTTCCAGGGCTCCCCACCTTCCAGAGCTCCCCCACACTCCAGGCCCTCCCCAACCACATCCAGGGCCTCCCCACTCTCCAGGGCTGAGGTGTGGGGGGAGAGTGCTGCGGGGAGCTGGGCATGCGCAGCTCACCTGTCGGCCCCATCCCTCCAGCACAGGCTCTTAGCTGACGTGGTGTGGAGAAGACCTGCCCGTCACCCGTCCACAGGGTCGGGGGGCTCCTGCCCCCTTGGCTCCCCCCATGCACCCTCCCTCGGTCAAGCCCCCACAGGCAGCAGCAAATGGGCATATCGATGGCTTCTGCTAAAGGATTAGGCTTTTTTACTGCCACAGATTTAACAGTATTGATTTTGGGTCCATCACAAATGCCGGGCAGCTGCACAGCTCATGCGAGGTGAACGCTGTGTCTATATTATTAAGCATTCTGCAAATAGCTTCATTTTAAGACCCTCTGATCGATGTCTTTTCAGCAAAACACAGAACATCAATGAACAAACCCAGAGACAACGCATCTAAACCTCTCTAGCTCTTTCCACATAAGTGTCCTCGCACCCCCACTTGGTGAGCATGTTGCAGAGTCTCTGCCCCACAGCCTCCTGATCCAGGGAACTGGGCAACTACGCAGCTGCCTCGTCCGAGACCCTTTGGAAAGGATTTTAGGTAAGGGAGAAAAAGGCTTAAAACTAATAGGTTAAGAAAGGCATTAATACGCTGTTTTGACAACAGGATTGTGGATTTATCTTTATAACCCTAAAATTCCAGAAGGCACTTAAAAAATATCCATGAACTGTGCAAAAGTAATGTCTGAGACTCTGCTGAAGTGGCGAGTTTAGGGAACTGGACGTCCTTCTCCGCTAGTCCGAGCTCGTGGCCGTGTGGCCTTGCCTCCTCAGCAGTCACGTTTGCACGATCATGCCTCAAAAACACCTTTGCACACCCTGCGCTCAAGAAAGCCAGCGGAGCACCTGGAGACCACCGAGCCTGGGCCAGGGCAGCGGCCAGCAGGACCACAGCTCCGACTCGGACACTCTGTGCAGTCTTTGGAGGCTGTGGCTGCTGGCACCGCCCTGAGAAGGCACCTCCCGGGGACACCATGACATGCTGCTGCCACTGGCGTCTGCAGCCCGGGCTCAGGGCCCACTGTCGCGGTCACCCAGCACATCGGGACCCTGCCCGGGTCACACTGCTGGCCCCACACCTCCAAGGCTTTTCAGGGAATGGACCCCACGCTTTGGTGCCACCCGTGACTCCTGGACCCTGAGGGCGCCATCCCACAAAGGGAGGTTTTCTAAAGGTTGCCCGGATACATGTGGCTGCAGAATTGAGGAATTGAGGGGTGACCCTGCCGGGTGTGGGGAAGACTGTGCACCGCCCACTCGGGTGAGTGGTGGCTGGAGCCCTGGGTGCCCTTTGTGACCAAGGCCAGCGGAACTTTCCGGCACGCTTGGACCTACACCCTGGCAGAGAGGGAGGCTGCTGCCCCTGCACCACACCCACCTGCCCCCGCTGCCTGCCCCGGGCGCCGCTCCAAAATGAGTCCCCTGCTGGTCCAGTCCTGCTCCAGGGTCCTCCCCAAGATGCCATGGGCCCCTGTCCCGCAGGTGCCAGCCTGTGTGCCCCCATTCCGTCCTCCTGGGTTCTTTCCTTCTTACAAAGCAAAGCTCCTCTCTGGGGCAAGCTCCTCCAAAGTCCCGAGCCTTCCTTAATCTGTCTGTTCCTTTGGTCAGTAGTTATCCATAAATCTGATGTTCCACTCTTGGATCTCGCCCAGTTTTTATAACAGGGTACTCTACAAAAGTTTGTCTTAACAAGACACCCAAACCACCAGAGCTCGTTGGCTCTTCGTCAGCCGCCTGCTTCCCCTTGAGCTGCCCCGGGCACTGACCATGTGCTGGAAGCAGGGAGGGTCCCCAGCCCCACCTGCAGTCAGACCTTCTGGTCCTGAGGGTTGGGGCTGGGGCTGGCTGTCATGCCTAGAATGAGCTTCGTCCGGGAAGGAAAGATTGCTTGCAGGGACAGAAGTACAAGCAGAACCTGCGCTCAGAGCTCACCTGCTAAATAGACAGATCACCCAAAAAGGAAAACGCGTGGCAGGTGGGCCTGACCCTCGTCTTCCCCTTCCTAAGCTGGGGCCCTGCAGGGAGGTGGCCCCTCCTCCCATACAGAGGATGAGCCAGGGTTCAAGGAGGCCAAACCAGGCCTCTAACAATGGTCGCTTCTTAAACTAGATCTCATCTACTGTTTTATTCTTCAGAAGGCCAGAGTGAAAGCGGGTACATGTGTGTGCATTTTTAAAAAATGAATACGCTTATAAATATATTTTTCATCGAAGAAGTGCTCTATTGTCTCTTTTAAGCAATTGGAAGGCATATAAAATTTTATGTGCCATGGCTTTCATTTCACGGGTCTGCTTCCAGCCATCACCCTCTGCTAATACACACCCATAAATACACCTATGTATACCATAGGTGTGTTAAACCAGCACAGAGAAAGACTTACGCTGTAACAGACATAGCATGTTCTTGGGATGCAGCTGCACTCTTAGGAAGAGTGGGCCAACAACACATGTGTATGTTGTTTCAGTACAGTGATCAATGTGATATGCATTGAAATAAAGCAAACGAAGTCTAAATATGTGAGTTAAAAATGGGAGCCCAGAGGGCCACGGGAGCATGGCTCCTGGTCCTGCTCCTCCCCACATCATGCTGCAGGCCTGGCAGGACAGAGCCTCGGGATGGAGCCTCGGGACAGAGCCACGGAGGGAACCATGGATGGAGCCACAGATGGAGCAACAGAGGCAGCCATGGATGGAGCCTTGGGACAGAGCCAGGGATGGAGCCACAGGACAGAGCCACGGAGGAAGCCACGGTTGGAGCCACAGATGGAGCCATGGCATGGAGCCATGGGACGGAGTCACGGGGTGGAGCCATGGATGGAGCCATGGGACAGAGCCACAGATGAAGCCGCAGGACAGAGCCATGGGACGGAGCCATGGGACAGAGCCATGGGACAGAGCCATGGGATGGAGACACGAATGGAGCCTTGGGCTGGAGACACGATGGAGGCTCTGGATGGAGCACTGGGACAGAGCCATGGAACGGAGCCATGGATGGAGCCACAGGACAGAGCCAGGGGATGGAGACATGATGGAGCCTTGGGATGGAGTCACAGATGGAGCCACAGGACAGAGCCACAGATGGAGCCCTGGGACTGACCTTGGGATGGAGTCCCAGGACAGACCGTGGAATGGAGTCAGGGGATGGAGCCACAGATGGAGCCCTGGGACAGATTTCAGGACGAGCCACAGCCCGGGATGCACGTGCCCGTCACCGGGTCAACACACGGGCCCTTCCCCAGCCAGGGTGTTGCCACCGGCATAGGGAGAGCTTCTGCTCTGGTCTGAGGTCCTCCCAAGCCGAGGTCACACAGGGAGGTCACACCCCCCACAGTATTTTATCTCCCACTCTCATCGTGGAAGCTGACTCCACGGCCATTTGATGTCACCTAACGCTCCTTTGTAAACATATCCTTAGGGAAGGAACTATGCCACTGAACCTCAGAAACAGATTAAGGCACATCTACTAAAAACTGTGAAATAAATTTCAAAAGAGCAAGCTAGAATGATCAAGCAATCTCACATAGGACCGTGTATTTTGTACTACATCGCTTCTCATGTAATGTAAGTAAACAACTGCTAGGCAAAGTTTCTTAAAAATTCTTGAGCTTTCCTTGGTATTATGGGGAATGAAATCTATTTTTCCTAATGAAAAATCACCCCATAATTAATGCCCAAGCATTACCCTTGGGACGATAATCAGATTGAATCAAATTTCAAGATTCCATGGGTTTGAATGGATTTTGTCAAAGACTAATGGTGAGGATGGATGGAGTCAAGGTTTTTCTGAAGGACAATGTGGCAATATTGATTAAAAGCCTGAGAAATGTCCATACTTCATGACTGGATACATCTATTTTTAAGAATTTATCCTGAGGAAAAAACAGACAAATGCAAACAGAGTAAGGGGTCCACCACACATTATTTATAACTCAACAGTTATAAAGGGACAGCTAAACGGATTGTGTTTTCTCCATAACAGTGAATTCAGTCATTTAAAATGATGATGTAAATTCATAATATGGACAGGTACTTAAGATTTATTAGGTCACAAAGCACCTCGTTCAGTATGCATCAAATCTACTGGCCCTAACCGAGAACATCCTGTAAGGGAGTGTGTGGGAGAACAATGGTTGCTTCTTGTTACTTGTACCCCCATTCCTTTTGGGGCGTCTCCTTTCCTTTCTGTGTATTATCCCAGCAGGAGGACAGTGACAGGGTCCCCTGTTGCACCCAGGGCTGGGTCTCTTCTCTGGGTGTCCTCTAGCAACAGTCATTTCCCACAGGTGTGCTTGGGATTAAAAAAAGAATAATGAGAAAGCTAATAAAATCATTAAATGGTTGGAAACTAGGTGAGTCTAGATAAAAATAATGGGGATTTTTTAACTTGGAGAAGACAAGCATTGACCAGATGGCTCTCGGGTGTCCTAAGAGGTGGGCAACCTGTTCAAGGTCACAGGACTTGTAAGCGGCAGAGCCAGAGTTATGGTCCAGTTGTGAGTGCAAAGCCACACACCGCTCAGGGAGCCTCGAGGCGTCCATGTGAGGGGCTGGCTGTGCTGGGGCCCATCAAAGAAGTTGATGGTCCTAAGGGACTGGGGTGTGTTAAACCAGCACAGAGAAAGACTTATGCTGTAACAGACACATCATGTTCTTGGGATGCAGCTGCACTCTTCGGAAGAGTGGGCCAAGCAAGGCTCAATATGTGTGAATTACGGGAAATGCACACTGAAAGATCAGATGCCTTTCCCAGAACGCCGAGACCCTGCAGTCAGAAGTCACTGCCATAGCAGACAACAATCCCTAAATCACTCACAGCAGATGGGCCAAAATCTCCTCGGTGAGCATGTTAACGGTTTCAGTAAAGGTTTGGTGTCAGCCCTGGGCAGAAATAAACATGAGGTCTTTAGACATAGACAGTCTACGTACGGATGTGTTGACTAAAACCTTTGCTGATGTCTATATGAGTGAATCTCATACCAGCTAGAGAGACTGAGATAATTGCTGCTCTTGGAAAAACTAACGAAATGCCACTTATTTCTGAATTAGCACTAAAAAACCTTGCAATTATTATTACCTCTAAGTTATGGAAATAAACCTTTGAAAATGTAGCATAAATACAGTATATGGGTTTTCATCTAGTTTGGTGTGGAAACATGGGCTTTCTGGAGGTGGGAAACTTGACTGCTTCATTCACAACTATACCCTTATCGATTCATGCAGTGCCTAACACCCAATAAGTACATAATAAATACCTGTTGAGAATGTAAGGATGAGATATTTAATAACAATCAGAGCTTTCTGGCTAATAGTAAGATACTCTTGTCAATGACAATGTCAGCCGGCAGCCAGCCAGCGTTTACTCATGCTTTGATGTATACTCTATGTATAGAAACAAATTAAGACATATGTCACATCATAGACAACAAAAGCAATGTTTGCTCAACAAGTATATATTGACTGTTGGCTACGTGCAAACATCATGCTAAGCATCAGGAATCCAATGGTGAACAAAACACAGGTCTCTGTCAGGCAGTTCGCAATCCAGGGGTGGAAAGCATCTTCAACAATAAAGGTATCATTACAGAATGGAAAAGTACTATGGAGGAAAAGAACAGGACTGTGAGAGAATAACAGATAGCAAAAAGGAGGGTGCTTATTTAGATTGAGGCAGTCAGGGAAAGCCTCTTGACGGGTATGACTTTTAAGCTGAGAATTGAAGGAGGAAGAAAAACTTGCAGGGGAAAAGGGTAGGGGAAGTGGCATTCCAGTAGGAATGAACCATAGACTCTGAGGTTGAGAAGTTCACAGGAACTAGACAAGGGCCTCTGAGGCCAAAGTACAGTGACCAAGTGGGACAGCGGCACCAAGTATAGCTGTAGGGGCCAGCAGAGACCTGATTGCAGAGGGTCCAGGGACCACAAAAGAATTTTGATTTTACTCTAAGTGTAACAGAAAATCAGTGATGGGTTTGTAGTAAAATAGTAACATGATCTAATTTTTGTTATAAAAATATCGAATGCTCAGGCTCTTGCATGGAGGAGAATAAATTGGAAGAGGCAAGAGTTGGTGGCTGATAAGACTGGAACAGCAGAGAGGATCACCCACTTAGGAAATGTACACATGACCCAAGAGCCCAGTGCTATTGGTTCACTTTGGGAACACTTAGCTGCTGCTGTGGCTGAGCAAACCTGCTTCCTCTGTAGTGAGTTTTCACACTGTCAGCTCACAGACAAGAATGCCTAGACACTTCAAGAACTCTATATGTCCTCCCTCTCAACCATGCAATATCCCAGTGTCTAAACAAGGTCCTTAAAAAACCTTCTCCCAGGTTTGTGGAAATATCTAAAGAGTCCTGGGCCAAGGAGATAACCTGGGAGTAAGAGATCACCAAGCCTACTGACAATTCACTATACTTTTCTGGCAAACTAATCCCAAATGCACAATCTTCTTTCAAGTTGCTTTACGGTTTCCAGTTATCCAGTCTACCCAAGTTGATATACAGCCCCCCATTCAGCCTCACTAGCAGTTGCTGAAGCCAGAGTTGATCTTGGCAGGTGCCAGAGACCGCAGGTCTCTCTGTAGGAATGATGTCTTGTAATTAATGCAGATTTCCGTGATTCCCTGTCTCAGGTGCCGGCAAAATGTCAATTTTTCACTTCTGAGGCTGAGTTTTATGACAGCTTATAAGTTGTGACCTGGATGTACAACTTCCAGAGTTTCAAAAATGAGTTCAACTGAGTGGCATGTAAGAGGGAAATTTTAAAAAAGAAGTTAGAGGGAAAGTATAAGGAATATAGATATATATTTAAATATAAATCTAAACTGCATCCTTGGTCTATCAAGCCCCAGAATATGTGAATTCAACCCACCTCTTTGACCTTACCTTGACCTTGGGCTCCAGCCACCCTGTGACCTGGGGCTCCAGCCAGAGAAGGGAGGTTGAAAGCAAAGATATGCTCATGCATTTAGTGTGGGGCATGACTCAAGTAAGAGCATAGTCTTATTGTGGTAACAGAATAGGGCATATCCCACTGGCAGCGCTACATCACAGATAACAGACATGCCATTCTTTCCAACAAATTTGCCCTGATCGATGCAAAGCAACATGCTGACATCAGGAATTCAATGGTAAACAACCCACAGTCCCTGTCCTCAGGTAGCTTATAGTCTAGTGAAAAAATGTACCTTGAACAATAAATGTTTAAGTGCCATAGTGAGCAAGCAAGTGGAATCAGCCAATGACAGAACTACAACTATGATTATAATCAGCTCATCCTAAAAGGGAGATAGGGTGCATCGTCCTACTCGGGCTCCTTCCCTACTGCCTCTGAATAATAAAAGTATTAACAGCAAGCACTGATACAGCGCTCAGAGTGCCAGACTTCTTTTTAGATACTTTGCATGTTAGTCAGCTTAGTATCCATAACAACTCTGGGGGAGGGATTCTGACCCCCACCCCCACTTATCACACGTAGAACTGAGACTTCGGCCAGGCTTGGATCCAAGACATGGGTTCCACTGGCTAAACGGCCTCTTTCTTCTTATGGTTTTGTGAATAAAGGGACAGCACAATGTTCGCCAAACTGCAGCCTAAGAAAGGCATGGAGGAAAGGAAGGTCACATCGTTCGGTCTCCACCCTGCCATGCTGGGGGGGGTGGGGTGCTATCCCCCAACCTCTGCATTTCCTCTATTGCAGGAAATGACACTCCTAGCAAAGTTTGTCCAGCCAGGAGTAGGAAACCTGGGATTCGAACCCATGCTCCTTCTTCCATGTCATGCTGTTACCCATGAGAGATCAGAAATCAAGGCTAGAAATCAGGGCTGAGGGGCTCCCTGTATGGGATATAAGCACAATCAGAGGAGGCTCTGAGAACTGCAGGGGGCAGTTCTAAAACCAGGCCGGGCCCCTCTCCTTCCTCCCGGTGGACCCCTGTGAGCAAATGCCAGGCTCCTTCTGGAAAGCCCTTCCTTCCTCCCTATCTCCCATGTCCACATTTTATCAGCAAGACTAGATAACAAATTAGCATTTCAAGCAGGGCTGCTTCTTCCTTTTTTGTTGCACAAGCTCCTCAGTTAATTGCAGGTCTGTGAAGGTGGCCAGTGAGAGTGTTTTCGGCAGAGCCTGTGTTTTGGGCAGCTGCACCCATCTGAAGATGGACAGGCAGCGAGGGAGGCCTCAGAGGCGAGCGGAGCCCACAGCCAGCCCTCTGAGTGGCGCTCCTAATTGGGTGGCTTGGCCTCTTTAGTCCTTGCACACATAGTGGTCAGGCTCCCTGCTGACAGCCCATGTCCGTCACCCAGTCACACTCCACAGGTGGCTTAGGGAAAGTGGTCCCTCTGCAGGCCGAGCACTAATGAAGCCAAATGACAGGCCTGGCCAAGATAATGACATGGAAGCCCCTGTCCTAAGGGAACACCATCCCAGGAACCACAGGTGAATCACGGACTCAGGCCCAACTCCCCACAACCCCCATGGAGTCGGCAGTGGGTGAACACAGGGTGCCCCCTTCCCGCAAGGCAGTGGGCAAACACAGGGCGTCCCTTCCCCACCCCTGGAAATGAGCCCAGCCTCCGAACTTGTGGTTCACCCAAGCAGGAAGACCATCATTCCCTGCCTTAGATGTGGGTCCCTGATGTCCTGAAAGAACAAAGCTGCGTGTGTGCACACCTCCAAAAGTAAGCTAGCAGTTACAACTTTTTCCTAATAAATGCCTGTATTCTATCATTTTTGGGAGGGACAAACAAAGCACATGTTTCTGACACCGGACAATTTTCATTTTACCTTTGCAAATTATCCCTTTGACTTGACTTCTTACAATCACACATAGATCAGGTTTATGGATCCCTTGCTCTGTGGATGCAGAGAAAGGGAAGCTGCGTTCAGGCTGCGCATGAAGGATTTATGTTTGGGTGTTAACCGAGGGCACCACTGGAAGGAAAGGGCCTTTGCCAGGGAGCGTGGGTGGCTCAGGATTTTGTCACATGTGCTCCCCAGCCTTTTACCCCAAGGCTAACCTTGACCAGCTGGGCATTTATCAGGTAACCCCTTGTGGTGGGGGAGGCCCAGCCTCGGGGGCAGGGCCATGGCCGAGCAGGCACTGGAGGAGGTCTCTCTTTCCGGAGCATTCCAATGGACAGGGAAGACACGTGGGGGGCAGCTGGGAGCACGTGTCACCCACCCTCCCACCAAGTCCCCCATGCTAGCCTTTGCAGAATCATTAAGGATGACAGGAAACTACTGAAGTGAAGTGATCAGGCAGCCACTGGGAAAATCATCACATCTGGGCTGTATTTTTTTAGTGTTCCTGGTAATAGACTTCTTTTAAAAACCATATCTGCCATTTGTAGCCAACATAAAAGTTAAGCATTTCATCACTTCTGAATCAGAAAGTGTTGTTCTAATAAAATGTTTAAGGCTGGATTTACCCTCACTCCCTGTAAAAGCTTTCCTCGACCTTCACTGAAATGCTTTTGCAGAATTTTAAAATGTTGGTCTTAATTAACCGATGGTTGATGTGCCCAGGGGCAGAGGGTGGGTGCCTGGGGAAGGGGGCGGGGGGTAGAGTGGCGGGACCCAGGCCCCGGCTACCTGCAAACAGCGGACGCAGAGGCTGCCCGGAGCCCCTTGCCACGCACCCCTCCCTACCCATAGCTCTCGCAGAGACCTGGGCGTGGAGACTTGGAAGGGGGGCCCGTGGGCACAGGGTGCAGAGCCTGGTTGAACCCGGACCCACAGCCGCGACTGGGGGCCTCACCAGGGCAGCCTCCGAGGGCGAAGGCAGGTGGACCCTCATGGGGGTAGGAGACCCGAGTCCTGAGCTGGCCACTTCCTAAATGGATGCCCAGACCCTGCTGGAGCCGCAGCCGGGTGAGGTAGCCCTGTTTGATGGATGGCTTCTTCAACTGGCCACCTCCTCTCTGTGCATGTGGTACGACATGCCAGACCCTCTGGGGGGCCGGCGGGAGGAGGGGATAACCCCGACCCCACAAGCCCATAGGGCTGGAGACCGGTGGCCCACATTGGAAAGTAGTCCCGGTAGACAGCAAAGTCTCTCAATCATGAGCTGCTTTGACAGTGGGAGCTGGGCTGCCCCTCATGCACAGGGTCCCGTCTGTGCTCCTCGAGGAAGGCCCTGCCGTCACCTCCAAGGGGGCAGGGCTCGGGTTTCGTGGGCAGACAGCTGGGGTTGGAGTCGTGGCTCCAACTCCTGCAGGCTGCCTGACACCGGGCAGATTACCAAACCTCCCTGTGACTCAGTTTCCCCCTCTGCGTAAGAAGACACCAGCAGCAGACCTGCGTCTTAGGATGGTTGCACGGCTGGGTGAGATGATGCGTGCACCTGTGTCAGTGAAGTTCCGACCCTGCGGGAGCACCCAGGAAATGTTAGAAATTATTTTTAATTAACAGGCACCAGGTCCTAGAACAAAGCCAGGCATGGCGAGCTGGAGTTGCAGACCAGGCTGTCTGCACACTTAACTGCTGCCTATAAATTACAGTGTGATCAAATGTTGCACGCAACTGACAAAGGGAACTGTCGCCAGCGACAGGGAGAAAGGGAAACGCCAGGGAGCAAAGACACTAATTGGGTTGAAGTGATAGAAATGTTGGGTATAAATTGAACACGAGTTCTTGTACGAACAAGTCAACATTTAAGAGAATGCTGTCACAAACAAATTTCTAAGAGGAAAGCTTTGTTTGTAAAATGTAAAACCCTGCAATGTGTCTATTTAATAAATTTATACATTTGTGCATTGAGTTTTCTTAAAGACGAGTGTGCCAGAATAATGCATTATTTATTTTTATTCATTTACATTTATTTATATTTTTAAAATAATGGATTAATTGAACGAGCGCTGAGCAAAGCCAACACATGGCTCTGATGTGTGATTGGGACCCAAACCCGAGGCTCGTGGCACTTGCTCAGGAGGCTCCCTCGGGGGTCTGAGGTGTAACCTGGAGTGGAACCTTCCAGAGCTCCAGACACATCCTTGCCTCTGGGGACAAATATGATGTCTGTGCTGCAGGCGGGCAGAGCATCTGGGCAGCCCTGGAACCTGGGGCTCTGAGGAGGTGCCACGGCCCTGACCCCCTGCCTCGTTGGCACAGGACGTCCACAGGTCACTGCCTACCAAACAATTGCGATCTTCTCCACGACAGGACACCAGTGCACTGTGCCTTGTGCCCTGGCACCACCTCCCGCTGGCTACGGAAGGCCGTGGCAGCTGCCGTGGACGGCTTTCTGTGGCCCTGGAAGCAGGCAGCAGCCACTTGCTGCTACATGTGCTTTCTGCCACGTGCAGACCCTCAGCTGATATGAAGGCCCTCTCAGTGGGTCTGCAGGCCAGGGGGGCTCAGAGCAGAACTGCACCCAGATCCCACCATCCAGCTGGAGCCTGGCGGGCAGGATTTCCTTCAGTGACCCCTCCCAGAACGCTCTCTTCCTTTGGATCCAGCTTAAAATACTTGCTCTCTTGGGTCTTTAATGGATGGGGGAGGATGGTTTTCACCTGAACTTATTGACTCGCTTCCTGGCTTTGGGTTGTAGTCTCTTCACACGAGCAAACCATTTCAGGAATTCACAAAGCAACAGGAACAGAGGGAAGAAGCCACACAAAAGAACTGCTGTTGCACACAGTTCTTCTTGGTCCCTAGGCCCCAGCTTTGCGTGGACTGGCAGGTGGGACTGGGGAGGGGCCTCTCTACCCCACGCCAGGGGCTGCCTGGCCTAAGTGGGCCCTGTCTCCATAAAATCAGGATCAGGGTTACATTTCATAGCTGCGCTGGTCGAAAGAGGAAGGCAGTTCAGGCAAGATTATGCTCCTTATTTTAACCCCGAGGTTAAAATACCTCGGGGACCCTGAAAGGTGCGTGGCCCTTCAGCACTGTGACCACTGTGCCTAGTGGGGTCTGGGAGCTGGGTTCCTCCAGTGGGGTTACCCCCCTCTGCAATCCCTGCACCTGCCGGGAGCCTCCGAGGCTTTGGCATAGCCCCAGTGGACTTTGTTGGAGGGCAGTGAACTCCTGACTATTCCTCAAGGCAGGGGGTCCAGGGGCCCAGGCTCCATGTGAGGGTCTGAGGGAAGCAACATGGGGGGTATAAGGAGTCAAGGTTGCCCAGCCCCTCTGGGCCTGCCCAGACCCTCTGAGCCTGCCCGGCCCCTCTGGGTCTGCCCGGACCCTCTGGGTCTGCCTGGATCCTCTGGGCCTGCCTGGACCCTCTGAGCCTGCCCAGACCCTCTGAGCCTGCCTGGATCCTCTGGGCCTGCCCGGACCCTCTGAGCCTGCCCGGACCCTCTGGGCCTGCCCGGATTCTCTGGGCCTGCCCGGACCCTCTGAGCCTGCCCGGACCCTATGTGCCCAGTAACTGGAGATTCCCAACCTTCCAAATGGCTCTGACTATAAACCAGTAATGACGTGGGGGGCAAACCTGAAATTCCTGCAAGGCTGAAGACCCCGAGGCCCCCTTCTCCTTCCCTCCTCTTCCTTCTCAAGCTGCCTCCTGTTCAGGTGTCAGCTTGAAGCTGCATGAACCCCTGAGGATCCTGGCGGGGAGAAGACTAGACCCTCCTCTGGCTGCCTGGGAAGCTTGCAAGTCATGGTGGGCCAGGCAGACAGGAGCCAGGACCCACCGTGCAGGGCACGGGACAAATCAGGGGGACCCACCCTGCAGGACAACTGCGGCCTGGTCACCCCCTGCCTTGCCATGTGCAGCAAACGCTAGGCCACCGTGTCCCACTCCAGAGGCGCAGACCCGGGCTCTGCCTGGTGCTCTCATGGAAGAGGACACTCAGTTCTCCAAACTCAAAACCTAATCTTCCAGGATTAAAGAGTTATTAGTAGAAACAGAACCAAGAATCACCCCAAACAGACCAACAGCACAGCCCAAACTCCCGCTACTCTTCAAACCTTAATCGATGTCTCATGTTTAATCGATCTTTGCTGAGGAAGCTTGGGGATAAAAGCAGAGTTTTCTATCAGTAGGAAAGACACGTATGTATTCAAGACTCTTCTATAATTCTCTGCTGCAAATTCCTGCCAACTCTTCAAGGTCCATCTGAACTCCATCTCATCCTTGAAGCTCCCCTTGACTCTTCCCAACTGGCTGTGAGCTGAACTCCCAAAGGGGTCTCTTTTCACCTGTCTGGAGGTGGCACTGTCCCCTTAGTTGCCGGCTTGCACTTTTGTAGGACCTGCCCCCACCCCCCCGACTCCCCGGACAGTGGCCACTCACCTACTGGCGCCAGCAGCCAGCACAGGCTGACACTCAGTTTTGTCCCACTGTGTGCTGGTCTCCTGGGTGGCTCCGGGCCAGTCCATTTGGGTGAGCAGAGAGCTCAGTCACCGAGACAAAGCTGAAATCCTGACCTTGTCTCCTCTGATGAGCTGGATTTCTATCCGCTCCTGCAGAAGGCTGAACTGGGCTGTGCTGCTCAGAGCATCCCAAGGACCAAGGAAAGGCAAACAATTTTGAGCAAATCCCTTCCTCCAGCTAAGGAGAATGCTTGCTATTTTCTCTGGGATTTTATATCAAAATCCCCCACTCAACATCAAAAGCTGCGAAGTTTCATGGGGAAGCCAGATCGACGGATTTCTTTTTCCCATCAGTTCTCCCAAGCGAACTCTCCACTGAGATAAAACAACAAATGCTCCTATAAGAAAGTAATTACTTCAAAGTGAACAGAAGGCAATTATGACCAAACAGAAGTGGGTTTGGGTTCAGCATCTGACAAAGCAGCTCCAAGAAGACAGAATGAACATTTTCATTGCCAGCTAACCAGAGAGTTTTCTGTCCACAATGGCATTCTTAATATAAAAAAGGACATAAAATAATTGGCTAGCTGACCTAAGGTCCACCAAGAAATAAAGATGCTTGTCACAGCTCGAAGAAGTCCCTAGAAGTGCATGCCTTCAGCTTGGCTTTAAGAGTATAAATAAGCAGAGGAGACCTCGGCTAGGAAAGTAACCCCTTTCACTTTGAAATGGTGCAGGACGGTGGCACCTGGGCGAGTGAACTTTACCACAATTTATCCCATGCCCCCGACCACCACGTTAAACTCCATTTTAATCAAGATGACCCCTTGCTCTATGGCTTCATCATGTCTTTGAAGGGGTCATGTGTTGAAATTAATTTCACAAAAGGTTCTGTTTCAAGTTGGGCACTGTAGGCATTGAGCAGTTGGCACGCATACGCAAGCATACAAAGGAAATGATAAAGCAACAAACTAGTACAATCGAAGCAAGAAGGCGATTAATTCAATGGTACTTGCCGGGCTGAACAGCCATGCTAGCAGGGGAGGGCCATGCCCGCTGTCAGCCACCGGCCGCTGCCTGCCCTCCTCCGGAAGGGGACGACTGTAGAATGCTCTGCAAAGCCCACTGTGAACTGTGGGCACTCAGCGGCACAAACCATAATTGCAGTGATCACCACAATTGAAGGAGGGGTCAGGTACCTACATTATAAATTCATGTTCCTCTCGCATTTTCAATTCATTGCTGTGTATGAACTTCAGAACGGTTGCCAAATACCGCACGAGATCATCTATCCTGCACAGAAACATGTCCCAGTTGGATGCTGTCATCTTCTTTCTCACCTTCATTTATTCATGCGTGCATTCATTCTTTCTGCCAGCAATAGTAAGATTGGCTAATGTTTTATTGATAGTAGTAGCAGTAGTATTATATAATTAGGGGCCAGGTATCCTACTCTGCATGGAGCATTTCATTTCATCCTCACAAAGATGCCATGAGATGTTTATTGTTTTAAGTCGTGTCTGCTGGGGCCTGAATTGGCTTAGCCCCCTGCCCTTACCCCCAGTACATTTAGGGGGTTCAGTTTTCAGGGTCACCTGTGCCTCCAGGTTCCACACAGAATGGCTCTGTCCTGTATTTGCACTGCCTGAATGTCAAACCCAAACCCCAAGTCAACCCATTCCCACAGCCTTTAACTCCAGACGTAGGCATAGAGGGAAGCCAAGGAAAGGTGTGCAGACAAAGGCGTGCAGAGAAAGGCATGCAAAGGAAAGGTGTGCAAAGGCGTGCAAAGGAAAGGTGTGCAGAGAAAGGCGTGCTGACGAAAGGTGTGCAGAGAAAGGCATGCAAAGGAAAGGTGTGCAGAGAAAGGCGTGCAAAGGAAAGGTGTGCAGAGAAAGGCATACAAAGGAAAGGTATGCAGAGAAAGGCGTGCCGAGGAAAGGTGTGCAGAGAAAGGCGTGCCGAGGAAAGGTGTGCAGAGAAAGGTGTGCAGAGAAAGGCGTGCCAAGGAAAGGCATGCCGAGGAAAGGTGTACAGAGAAAGGCGTGCCGAGGAAAGGTGTGCAGAGAAAGGTGTGCAGAGAAAGGCGTGCCAAGGAAAGGCATGCCGAGGAAAGGTGTGCAGAGAAAGGCGTGCCGAGGAAAGGTGTGCCAAGGAAAGGTGTGCAGGAGTAGTGACTTCCAATTGAACATCAGGCATCTCTATGCTTCGCCAGGTGCTCAGCCAGCTCCCCACCTCTGAACACCTGCAGCCTTCGCCCTCGCTGGTCTCCAGACAACTCCACGTTGCCCCCAGCCACCCCTCTCTGGCTCTCCTCCCATCACTGCTTCCCTTCCAACTCATCCTCTGGAGCTCAAAGAACTTCCTTCTCTTTTTGTGGATCCCAGCAGCTTCCTCCTCTCCTGACCCCAGGTCCCCATTCAAATCCATCAGGATGGTCTACAGAAAACAGGGCTTCCTGCTTACCAGGACACAATCTCCTAGTAAGTGCACCCACAAATCTCCTTTCCCATTTATGATTCAGGCATCCAACAATAATTTCCAGAGAGCGGTGTGCATGGTAAGTACTCAGCACTGTGCTGGGCACTCTGAGGGCAGGAGGGGGTCTTGGTGGGATCAGAGAGGAGAAGGCCAACACCTTACACATGGGTGCTGTTCTTCATGCCACTTGCTCCTCCATTCATCTCCAGTGGGGGCTGCTCTTTTCCTGCAGCCTGGCTGGCCTGCAACTTCCCCACTGGCCAGAAGTCTCTGACCTCACACTCCCCTTTCTCCATCCACCCACCCATCTGTTCATCTCCCTGTCCATCCACCCACCCATGCATTGATTTAGACACATCCCACCTCTGGCCTCAGCTCTCCCTGGGACTCTGAGCAGGCTGGATTCCATCTCCAGAAAGGTCCAGGTCTATGAAGCACACTCACCCATACTCTTCCTACCTGGCATCCGACCCCTCACCCACCTTTGAAGAAATCAGGCGCCCTCCCCCCCCCAAAGAGGACACAGCTGCCCTCTTCCCCATCTTGGGAGCCTCTGGAATTCTGTAATTGTTGCACTGTGTTGGTCTCTACCTGCCCATTTCCTAAGCAACACCTCCTGGGCTAGTGTGCTGCCCTTGACCCTTTGTCTAGAAGATGGTATCAAATGGTTAAACCACGAAGGGAAGCGAGGAGGAGGTCGCTGGGAGGAGGGGGCCCTCCCAGCTGGAGGGAGGAGCTGGCTCCTGAGGGAGGGAGGCAAGAGCCACTGATGGACACATTCCAGAATTCTCTCTTCCTAAACTTGGCGGGCAGCAGGCCGCAGGACCGGATGCTGCTACCTGCTCCCGCGGCCACATTCGTAGTAACAACGCCCTCCTCTGTTGGGGCAGGAGTCACTCTGGGCCGCACGCAGCCAAGCAGGCTGGAGCAGGATGCATCCCCACAGGGAGAGTAGGGGAGCGCCACCTCCACCTCGCGGGGGGGGGGGGGGGAGCCTCTGGACCAAACCTCAGAGAGCTCAGGGACTGCCATTAGCATCTGAAGGCTGAGGAGGTCCTGAAAAATGACCCATTGTTGGGGGGACCCAAGTCTCCACATGCCCTGTGGCACTGTCAACTCAAACCCTGTGAGTGAGAGAATGACTCTAAAGAGCAGTCAACGGTTTTGCAAAACAACTTGATCTGGAATGCATTTCAAGGGTGAACTTCAGCAGAAACCGTTTGAAAAATCAATTTAAAGAGACAAGACATAAACAGGAGAGAACTGAGAGCAACAGAAGGGCTATTTCCCGCCTTGATTTTGCAGTGACTTTAAGAGTTCAAGATGGGAAAAAGAAGTTCCCAACCGGACTTAGAGAAGCCAACACAAAAGGAAAATAGAGTTATTCAGAATCCACAAATGGAAAAACAAAAGCCAAACTGAAATCAGCATCTGTTGATGCTCAGCCCCAAACCATTATTTTATATGCCACCATAGATACATTGAGTCATCAAAAGAAATGACAGAGAATTCAGAGAATCGAAGAAATAAGTGAGTTCTGCACATCAGCGACATTTGTGGCTTAATGTCTCCTGGCTGTACAAACCAAAGTTTGTAACCAATCACTCCTCCCACGTGTAGTCAGTATTTCCCAGCACAGGGCAACCTAGTTTTCCCATAGTGCAAACTCATTAAACAGGCAATTTATTTGTATGCTATTTTTCTTATAATGCCAGAGACACTTTGCGTAGAAAGAGAACAAAGCTAATATTTTATATGGTTTAAATACTTGTTAAGGGAGAAGGTGACCATGACACAAGGAAAGTAAGCAGGGGTAAAAAGAAAGAAGGTGAAATTAGTAAAGTGAACCCAGGCCGCAGAGAGGGCCATTTCTAGGAGTGAGGCAGAGAACGTATCAGCTGGGTAAAGGCACATGTGAAGGGAGCAACTGCAAGCTGGGCCCGCGTTCAAACCATGAGTCTCGCCTCACAGGAGGCCAAGGAGAGAGCCAGGGTGGGAGTCAGCAGCCAGTGGGCTCCCCGTGGACTGCCCATGTCGGCACTGGGGGCTGGAGGGTGGTCGTGACCATAAAGGGTAGCATGAGGGGTATCTTCTGGCGATGGAGCTCTGTGGTGATGGGGTCTCCATAGCAATGGGGTCTCCATGGTGATGGGGTCTCTGTGGCGATGGGGTCTCTGATGATGGGGTCTCTGTGATGATGGGGCTCTGCAGCGATAGGTCTCTATGGCAATTGGGTTCCGTAGCAATGGGGTCTCTCTGTCCAATGGAATCTCTGTGATGATGGGATCTCTGTGGTGATGGGTCTCCATGGTGATGGGATCTCTGTGGTGATGGGTCTCCATGGTGATGGGATCTCTGTGGTGATGGGTCTCCATGGTGATGGGATCTCTGTGGTGATGGGTCTCCGTGGTGATGGATCTCCATGGTAAGTTTCCATGGCGATGGAATCTCTCTCCAATGGAAGCTCCGTGGCGATGGGTCTCCATGACAATGTGTCTCCGTGACGATGTGTCTCTGTGGCGATGCGACTCCGTGGCGATGGAGTGGGTCTGCATTGTGCCTGTGGCGGTGCTGCAGGGATCTACCCATGTGCTAAAATGGCAGAACCACACACACACACTGCACCGAAGTCCCTTGCCTGGGTGTGCTGTTGCTCCACAGCTACAAAAGATGTGTCCATTGGGGGATGTGGGGGGAAGGGCACACTCTGCAATTCCCGTGAATCTATAATCAAACTGAATTGTAATTGATTTATAATTTATTTTTTATATATTTACAATATATAATTGATTATAATCTATAATCAAACTAAAGTTAAAGACATTATAACAAAAACAAAACCAAAAAGCCAAATAAAACATAAAACAACTCTTCAAGCTGCAGCCCCATCTCAGACCTACTTAATCTAGCTTTCCAGACCTGGATCCAGGAACCTGCCTTCTCACGTTTGCCCGGTTGATCCTCATGTATCCTGACGCTCAGGAGAGCTGGTAGGGGTAAGTACACTGGCCCTTCAGTTTGGGCAGTGGAGGGCATTCAGAGAGGGTCAGTAGCCCAGCACGGGGTGGCTGGGGTCATGTCTCTGGACCCACAGTCTGGGACCTCCATGTAAGTCCCACAGGAGACTCTTTCCCCAAGGCCTGGCTTTCAGCATTCCCGCTTTCCATGAAGCTTCTCCAGGAGTCTCCTGGAAACCCATCAGACTTCTGAACAAGGCCAGGACTGCAGTGACTGGGTGTACTAGATGTCCGGCCGGCTGTGAGGGTGGGCACTGGGCTCGGGAGGATGGGCAAACAGGTGGATGAGTGGTGTGTAGATGGACTGATGCTGAATGGGCAGACAGGAGAGAAGAGGGGAGGAAGGGAGCATGCATGGGTGAGTGGATGGGAGGAGGGGAGGGTACATGCACGGATGCGTGTATGCACGGGGGGTGGTTGGATGGGAAAACAGGTGGGGGTGGGTGGGTGGATGGCTGGGTGGAGGGGAGCAAGAGTGCATAGGAGAATGCTATGTGAACAAGTAGATGCATGATGGACTGATGGATAGATGGATGGATGGACTGATCAGGAGCGTTTGCTTCCAGGTATTGGATTGAGCTAGCACTTGGGGATGGATGAAGCAAGATGAGTGGCATGGTTTCTGGAGGTGAGGAAAAGGCTCTCTGTGGAGGAAAATCCCCACGTACATCTCTACCTATCCCCAGCAGAGTTCCACACAAGCATTAGACCAGGGGAAACCAGTCCAAAGAGTCTTCATGGCTGGCCCTTCTTGTTCCCCTCTGGCTGTCCCTGCCATTAGAAATGCACTCTGACCACCTGACCATATGGCAGGGTCTGGCCTGAGGCCACCACTGGCCAAGGACCCCCCCATGCCCTGGGAAGTGGCCGCCTGCAGCCAGTGGAGGCACGAGGAGAAGGCGGGCGTGCTTCCCCTCCTGGTCACCGTCTGGGCCCTGCCCACACTCCTGAAGAGCCTTGTCCCTCTGTGACCACAAAGTCAGAGCCTGCCCCAGGGGAGGGAGCCTTCTGGGCCTGGAGCTCTCCGATGCGGAGCACTCATCTCCCGGAGGTCCCGCCCTGAATGATTTCCCACAGTTCAATGAAGTGATGGTCCGATGCAGCCCATCCCTCTGGATGGAGAGCTGGGAGGACCAGGGGACATCTTCTGGCCAATGAAGCAGGCCGAGTGTGTTGCTCTAGAATTCTGCAAGTGGCAGCCCAAGGGCACACTCCAGAAGGTGAGGGGAGGCTGCACGTGTAATTTCTATTTCAGTGCAAACAAGGCTGATCTGGACACGTTCCTCCAGGCCCCCCTCTAACACACTCACTCTTCACTTGGCCCTCCCTCTGCCCCAGGAGCATTCTTTCCGAAGGTCGCACAAAACGCAGACTCGACACCAAACAACATAAACTCAGGACATTTTCCTCGGCGGCCGCCCAGGCCGCAGGAGTGCGGGGGCAGGCGCGTCCAGAGACTGGGCCATCAGCAAAGCTTCCTGCTACCGCTGGTCACCTGGGCTACCCTCCAGACACCTTGGAAGGTGCTCGCCTGCAGGGAAGGGCTCCCGTGGCCAGGAGCTGGGTGATACTGGCCAGCCAGGTGTCGCCATCTTGCTGTAAGTGGGGGACTAGAGGGGCGTCACTCCCGGGGGCCCACTGTCCACCTGGGGAACGACTGAGCCAGAGCTCAGAGAGCAGATATCCTCTGAGGGTGGGTCTCAGGTGTGGTCCAGGAAGTGCCAGGGTCCAAATCACACCAGAAGGCAGGTGGCGAGGGCCCACCTCTGAAGCCAGCGACCACACGCTGCTCCATATAGAGCTCGGCTCCAACCCCAGGCTTTCTCCCGGGGTGGGCGGCTCCATGCCCTAAGGTGCTGGGTGATGGACCCAAACCATGTGGATGCAAATGCCTAGAAGCTGCCACGATGGAAGACCCTGAGAGAACCATGGGCTCCTGGGGTGGAGGTGGGGGCGGCCCTGTATCTCTGCGTCCCCAGCTCCTGGGCAAGTGCGCTGCAGTCAGACAGACCCCTGTGTGCTGGGAGCCCCCTGGCCTCCCGTGCCCCACCTGATGATGCTAGGGCTTCTTCTCAGCATTCGGCCTCGGCTTAAACGTCACCTCCCCCGAGAAACCTTCCAGCCCTCTTGTACAGTACCATGGGCTTCATTTCCTCCTTAGCTCTTACTCTAAATCCCCCTGTTGGTTTAATTGCGGGTTCACCCGTCTGTCTCCCACGGGCATCAAAGTTTCCTGATGGCACTGACCATGCTTGCTGCCAAATCCCCAAAGGCCAGCCTGAGGCTGGCAGGCAGAGGGGCTCAGAGAATGTTTGATGAACGAATAACTGAACTTCCACTGCCGTTTCTATCCAGAAATTCACCCTACATCAAATGGGCTTTCGGGAGTGACTGGACCCTAAGAGAGCTATGACTAACACACTGGCTCTCGCCAGCACTCACATGGAGCTCCTGGAAAGTGTCTTGGGATCAGAGGAAATTTTAAACCACAATACAAAGCCATTTCAAACCAGACGTGAATCTGTTCACAAGAGTACAAGGCCCTGAAGCCCCACAGACGGCAAAGCAGTGCCAAGGGCTTGGAGCCCAAAGGCAGGTGCCAGGGGGCAGGTGGCTGGGCCTTAGCAGGCAGAGGTGGCCCATGCCTGCCGGCTGGATATACACTATAGGCGCGCTGGGAGGGCATCCGGGCTGAGCAGGGCCACGGCCCCAGTGTCACCGAGAGCCCCAGGACCACCTGGCACATTCCCCTTTGACGTGGGGCTTCTCTGAGTATCTGGAACACAGGCATGTGAGGGGCGAACCCGCCAAGTTCAAGTCCTGTGGTGTGCATAGGGTGCAGCATGGTGCCGAAGTGTGGGAGGGGGGCCTGGAGGGGCCAGGTGTGCCCAGGCATGGTGGGCAGGGCAGGCAGCGGAAGGAATGGAGAGAAAATTCTGGGCTGGGGATGGTGGCTGAAGTGCCCAGGGACAAGGTGAGGGGCCTTGTTGAGCCCAGCTTGGTACCACAAGTTTACGGCATTGCACAGAAAGGTCTTCTGGGGCTGACAGTGTCGGCGCAGGGTCAGTGGGGGTGGGGGGCACTGGGCAGAGCACGTGGCCACCTGCTCCAGAGCCCAGGGAGAGGCAGGTAGCTGGCACGAGACAGTCTGTCCCCCGCTGGGTTCTCTGCAAGTGGCCCTGTGACCTTCACCCTCTGCCCGGTCAGGAGGGAAGCAGGAGGTAGGCAGAGTCCTGTTCGTGCAGAGCTGGAGACCAACCAAGAAGCCTGTTTGGGGGCTCAGCCCCCTTCGCAGCAATGAGGAGGGAGACCGGGCACCCCCCCACCCCTGACCCACTTCATAGGGCAGGCGCAGTGGATGGCTGTGACGCCCGACCCGGGATTTTGGTGGGGCCCCAACTCTTGCTCGTCCATCCATCTCCCCACTGCTCCCGACCACCTCTGTAAGTGGCTGGAAAATTGCGGCTGCCATAAGCGGTCATTATTAACAGTTTGCCCTGTAATTGCAAGATAAACTTTCCACGTTCTTGGCTGTCTCAAATTTATCTTTAACTTAAAAAGAGAGATTGGTAATTAAAGCCAACTGCGTGTGCTGCCGGGACGTGTGGGGACGGCAGATAACGGCCGCCTTCCCTTTGATTGCAGCTCGCGTCTGCCACGGGGAATTTTAATCCTGCGACCCTGGGAGTCTAAGCTTCTAGTTGATATTTTTTATTTCATTCCCACACTAGTGAAGGCCCAGGGCGGCCCCTCTAACTCTTCCAGTGGCGGAAGCCAGAGCCCTGGCCGAAGATGTTGGGGTAGTGAGGCCGGCTGGCAGGCAGCCCCCGAGAGCCCCTCCACCTGTGCTTCCTGTCCTCTGGTGGCCTTTTCTGGCCTCAGACATGACCGTCCCCTCCCAGACTGTAGGACCTGCAAATCAGTCTGCTCCAGCATTGGCAGTGTGGCCTGCACAAGCTCTGCGCCTCCCGCCTGCAGCCTACCGCGAACGGGGGCAGCACTTGCACACAGAGCCTGGACACACTTGCAAAATGCTTCAGCTGCGGGGCACCCAACTGCACACACTTGTTAAGCATTTATCAAGCCCCCACAGTGTGCAGTGCACGGCGAGATGATGTTGGAGAGATGAAAGAACTGTCAAGGACAGTGTCCGTGCATTCCAGGGCTTTCTAAGCCAGGAGGGGACGAGGCCCTGCCACCCATCCTGATGCTCCCACGTGGCCATCCGGAGGCTGTTACGTGGCAGGCGGTGGGACAGGGAGTGGGGCACGCAGATGGCGCCTGCATAGCTGCTCACCCACAGCTGTGGGCGTCAACTCCAGGAGCCCCTGGTGCTGGCCAGGGGAGCGAGCCTGGCAGCCTGCACCTGCCCCATCCAGCCTGGTGGGGCCTGCCTGCACCTGCCCAGCCCGCCCGTCCTGACCTGTGTAATTGGAGCGATGCCGCCTGCGGACTGCACGCACAGGCTGTAAGGCGAGAGGCCCCGCTGACCTGGGGACGCTGTTCCCCGTACCCAGAAGAGTGACAGGCTCTTTCGGGCAGGCGTGCTGTGTGTGCTGCTGCCGTTAATGAACATGAATAGAATATGAATTGGTGGCGCCTGCATTATGTGCTTGAACAGATGAACGAGTGACTGCGCTAACGAAATTCAGGGGGCAAGCAGGATGGAAACACTTTGAACAGAGCAGGCATGGAGCTGCTGGGGGGGTGGTGGGGGCGGAACGATGGGGCACGAGGCGCTGTCTTTACCGAGCAAAGAGCCTGCGTGTGCTTCATGCTTCGGGCGGGCACGGCGGGTGGGCTGCCCCGAAGAGGAAACGGCACATGCAGCACAGTGGAGGGTCCCTGGGGGCTCTGCGCACGTGCCCCGAGAAAATCAGCTCCTTTCCACAGTAAAGCGCCTGTGAGCCCCTAAAACGGAGATGACAACATCTGAGCCTTGCTCGTGCCGCCCTCTCTTCCTCCGTCCAACAGATGCTGCCTCAGCCCTGCCTTGTGCTGAGCAATTTTCAGAGATTTTCCTCCCGTTCTGTTTGACTCAGCCCCAACCCCGATGTCCTGTCTCTTCTTGACTTTAGGAACGTCCCCTGTCCTCAGTATGCTCCATGTCGGTCCCATCTGGCCGGGAGGGCTCTGTACAGGTCTCTGCTGTCCCTAGGACCTCTAAAAGTAGTTAGAGACCCTGACCAGGAGTAAGCCATCCTCCTCTTGCCTCTCCTCCCAGGAGGGGCCGTGAGGACTCACACAGGGTACAGGGGCTGGGGCGGCTCCTCTTGGGTTACACTTTGATGGGAGGGGATGGGGCTTACGGCCAGGGGATAGGCCAGCCACATACCCCTGGCGGTGGGCGGCCGGTGCCCTTTCCCACTCAGCTGGGAAGTTCAAGGGCACGGCCAGCACAACCACTGCTCCCAAGTGGCAAAGAGCTGACTACCCAGGACCTCTGGATCCTCCAGGAGCAAGAGGGGCAGAGCAGGGAGCTTCCTGCCACGGCTGCGGCTCTCGGGGCAGGGACTGCCCATCTGCCCTAAACACTGTCAAATGCCCAGCATGCTGGCACCCAACAAATGCTTCTTTGAGGAAGGAAGGAATGGAGGGAGGGAGGAAAGGAGGAAAAGAGAGCGGGAATAAGGAACTTATAATTAATAAACAAACCCCTGGGGGCCTGAGAAGGACCCAGGACCCCAGAACCCAGCTACATCTCAAAATGGAGGTGAGCTAGGAGGCCTGGTGAATCAGGTAAGTTACCTCAGCCCCAGGACTTTACATAGGTGCTGAAACCAATTCCCACAAGAGCAGAACAAGGTAATCAGCTGAGTGGCTTAGCACCCAAGGCAGTGATTGGTGGTGGTGGTGGTGGGGCATTCCTTCCAATATTAAAATCTTATCCTTCAATTACACACTGAATTTTATTACCTTAGAGTTAAACTTTATCATTCACCTGGCCTGATTCTTTCTTTCTTTCTTTTTCCTTTCCTTTCCTTTCCTTTCCTTTCCTTTCCTTTCCTTTCCTTTCCTTTCCTTTCCTTTCCTTTC
>PVIY010035882.1:0-25906 GCA_004026745.1 Myrmecophaga tridactyla
GGCTGTGCTACGTTGCATTCTCTCATTTAAGCACCAGCCAATTAAGCCAAACGTCACTCATTGCAGCAGACACGCCTCCTAGCCGACTGCAGATGCAATTGGCAACAGATGAGGTTCACATACCGTTGGCTTATGTCCGCAGCAACAAGACTAGGTATGCTCACCTGGCCAAGTTGACAACTGAATCTAACTAACACATGCCCCTTGTTGCCTCACATTGCAAGAGCTCTAAACTCAGTACCCCCTACCATTCACCACTCCTTGCATTTTGCTGTGGTCCTAAAAGATGGGAAACTTTTATCAAGAGCCACATCTTAGCAATGAGGTCAAAAGGAAGGCTGAGCAAGTTGACAGATGTGAACTTGTGCACCTAGATTTAAATGTCTGCATTAAGGAGTTTTGCTGGAGAGAAGAGTTAGGTAGATGATACAGAACTAGAGATAAAGATAGAGATTGGGGTAGAGATAGAGATAGCAAAAGAGAAAAAGAGAAGGAGAGGAGAGAGAGAGAAAGATAATCCCCACAGGCCTCACTGCTCTTCTTCCCAACAAAACTCCGTAAATAAGTTCTCTGCATTACTATCTCTATGCCCTGCCTTCTGATGTGTCTCCAGCTGACACTGGAATTCACACCCCTCACTACTCGGAAATCGATTGTAACAATTATAATCAGTGATTCTTCCATTTGGATCAAGCCAGGGCCAATTATCTGTCTTTGCCTGACCCAATCTTTGAGCCTTCATTTCTCTATGGAAACCTCTGTTCTCTGGGATTGCTTGACACCAACCAGGATGAGTCCTGCCTTCTTCAATGAGTCTTACTCAGTCTTTAGTTAGGCTCCCCCTTCTCTAGGACCTGTAAAAGCTGTGATACTCTGGGGATTAGCCATTTGCCCAAGAGTGAATGCATGTGGAGAAGAGGTCTCATCCATGACACAGAATTTCTGGGCTAAAAGTTCTCAAATGTGCATCTTGAGCTGGATGTTGCACTCAGATACATATATCCAATTCCACTAAGGGGTCTCTGCTAGGATGGCTTAACGCATCCTGAAGTTAACATTTCTGAAACAGAACTGTTAGTTCCCCCACTCAACCACTTCCCAACTTCATCTACTCTCAAGACTTGTTTAGTTTAGTCAGTGTCTCCATCCATAAGCCCATGCTCAGGGCAGGGGTATGCAGGTGCTCCTCTCTTTTCCTGACAGCGTGCATCACTCACATCCCACAGGGCACTTCCAAAACATGCTCTGACTTTCCCCAGTTCTACCAGGTCCAAAGCTCCCAGGCTCTCACCTGGACTTCTGCAACCCCTTTACATGCCCCTTTGCCTGTTTGTCCTCCCAGCACTTGCTTTCACAGATCCATCAGAGACATTGCTGATAACCCTTCAGTGGATTTTTGTCACTCTTAGAACAAAACCCAAGCCTCCTGTCCAGTCCTTGCAGGCCCTAATGACCAGCTCCAGCCTCACTCTGATCTCAACTCTGTGCCTTTCCCCCTGAGAGCTACATTCAGAACCCCTCAAACATGACATGCTGGCTTCTAACACAGGACATGTGCATCTGCTGTGCCTTCACCTAAAATCCCCAGTCATCCCCTCCGACCTCAGCTTGGCTGCCTCCTTCCAAACGATCCAGTTTCAGCTCAAAAGTTACCTTGTCAGAGAGTTTTCCAAGACAAACACTCTAGACAAACACTCTGCACCATATTTGTACTCCTTTCCGCATATGTGTAAGTCATGTGTGCATTTGTGTTTCTGTGTCTGTGTGAGAGCTATATGGTTTTCTATACCCACTAGAATAAAACTTTCTTAAAGTCTGGAACAATTATGTTTTAGCTATTGAATCTGCTGCTTGTTAATTTTAATGGTGCTCCTTGGTAAGTAGGCCAACTTGGCAATGAAATTAAAGTTAGCAGAGCTACACACAGCCCTAGAATTTGACCTAGAAGGCCACTGAAAATCTCCTTGCCCATTCATCCAGTAGCATCCATTGATCTGTAAATGTGCATCATGTGATGAAAAGATTTTCAGATGCCAAATGCTATAGAATAAAACAATGGAGGGACAGCCTTTGCTGGCAACACTGCCTGCATAGAAAAGGTCACTTACTCTGCTTACTGGTATGTGAAGTGAGCAGGGTTCTTTTCTTCTTTCTTTTTTGACATTTACTACCTCTGAATCTCAGTTCATCCTCTGTTAAATGGGGATAGCAGACATATCTTTTATCGAGATTAACCATGATGATACTGGGTAACTGGGTAACTGGAGCTAAAGGGATACTGATTGTGCAACAGGACTGATTGTAAAAATTCAGAAACGGATAGCACAATACTACCTAACTGTAATACAATAATGTTAAAACACTGAATGAAGCTGTATGTGAAAATGATAGAGGGAGGAGGCCTGGAGGCACAAATGAAATCAGAAGGAAAGATAGACAATAAAGACTGAGACGGTATAATCTAGGAATACCTAGAGTGTATAATGATAGTGACTAAATGTGCAAATTTAAAAATGTTTCTTCATGAGGAAGAACAAAGGAATGTCAATAATGCAAGGTGTTGAAAATAGATGGTAATTAATATTTTAAAACTTTAAAAAACATATGTGTGAGACAAGCAAAAAATGTTTATTTGGTACAAAGTTTATATTTTGACTAGTGCATTTTCTAATATAACTTATGTGGACAGCTTAATCGAATACTATAGTACTTTGAACCTTGCATAGGGCATGAGATTTTATAGGTTTGTCCAGAGTGATGCCCAGATAAATCCCAGAGTGATTTGAACAGTGAATAGGGAAGTATTTGCAGAGTTCCCTAGGGGGAATGGTGAGAAAGGCAGAAAATTCAACTTCCCCAAGTGGAGAATTCTTGATACTCTCACAGGCAGTGGGGACAGCCAAAGCAATAGGCCGAGCCTCCGATCTTGGGGTTTGTTCATATGAAACTTGATCCCACAAAGGATAGGCTAAGCCTACTTAAAATTAGGCCTAAGAGTCACCCCCAAGAGAACCTCTTCTGTTGCTCAGATGTGGCCTCTCTCTCTCAGCCAACACAGCAAGCAAACTCACTGCTCTCCCCCTCTCTACATGGGACATGATTCCCAGGGGTATGGACCTTCCTGGCAACGTGGGGCAGAAATCCTAGAATGAGCTGAGACTCAGCATCAAGGGATTGAGAAAATCTTCTCGACCAAAAGGGGGAAGAGTGAAATGAGACAAAATAAAGTCAGTGGCTGAGAGATTCCAAACAGAGTTGAGAGGTTACCCTGGAGGTTATTCTTATGCATTAGATAGATATCACCTGTTTAGTTAATGTGTAATGGAGAGGCTGGAGGGAGCTGCCTGAAAATGTGGAGCTGTGCTCTAGTGGCCATGTTTCTTGAAGATAATTGCATGATTATCTTCATGATAATCATGAAGTCGCAGTGTGACTGTGTGGTTGTGAGAGCCTTGTGTCTGATGCTCCTTTTATCTACCTTATCGATGGACAAACAAAACATATGGATTAAAAATAAATAAATAATAGGAGGAACAAATGTTAAAATAAATTTAGTAGATTGAAATGCTGGTGATTGGTGAAGGCGAGGGGTAAGAGGTATGGTATGTATGATTTTTTCTGTTTTCTTTTTATTGCTTTTTCTGAATTGATGCAGATGCTCTAAGAAATGATCATGATGATGAATACATAACTATGTGATGATAGTGTGAGTAATTGATTATATAACAAGAACAGAATGATCACATGATAAGAATGTTTGTGTTTGTATGTGGTTATGTATCATAAATAAAAAATAAATTTAAAAAATTTTTTAAAAAAGAGTTCTGGAATTAAGTCAGTGGTAATGGTTGCACAACCCCATGAATATACTAAATTGCATACTTTAGAAATATGGATTTTATGGTATGCAAATTATCTCAATTGACAAAAAAATGAGCTTGTGTTCCCAGGATTTCCTTTTATGATCAGCTGAAGAACTCAGACAATATACAAAGTTCTCAGTTAAATTTACTTACTTACAAATCAAATCCACAGCTTTGATTTATAAGTAAATACCTTTGTAAATCAAGAATCAGGAAGTCATGGACTACCTATCATTATGACAGTTTATTATTTTAGGATATAAAATTATATATCCTAAATATAATTTATTTTTAAATTATATTTAAATATAATTAAATATATAATTAAATATATATTTATTTTTAATAAATATAAATTTATTTATTAGCTCTGGGCAATAAAAAAGATAATCTCTACCATTCCTCCAACAGATGGCATGCATTCATTAAAACAGAGCCCAAAGACATCCATAATAACAGTGAATCCAAAGGACCATTCTCATCTCCTCAGCTGTATGGGGTTTTGTTACTCTAGTAAAGATGATTTTAGCTGATCAACCTGGATCCTTCAACTGAATTTATGCTCAGACTTTTTACTTACCCAGTATCTGCTCCACCACAAGCCAAGGAACAAATTGCACCTAGCAGTTTGCTGTCCTCCAGAACCTTTGCAATTATCCTAGAAAGAAAAAAAAATATCAATTATTAAGTAAGAAAACAGTATAAGCTCATAAGCAATTTTAGAGAAAAACATGAATAAATTTTAGCCACCGAACTTTCCTTTTCAACTCCCATTCCTCAAATATTCAGATATGGAATTCTCCTCATATATTATAGATGGGGCTTCCAAACACTTATTGGCAGAGCTTTTTTTCTAAAAGATGCTTAAGAGAAAAAAAAAATCCAACACATCAAGAGATGAAAGAGAGGAAGCATCTATCAGGCAGTTCAAATGACTTTTTTTCAAGTATCTTCTGCCAAACTATGAAGATGAAGACCTATCAAGCTCAAGATGGCAGGCTCATCACAGGGCTTTCATCTCTCCCACCAGAGACTCACTAAAATAACAGTAAAGAAATAAAAAGGAACGAAGACCAGAAAGATGGAGAAAATGAGAAATAATCCCCTATCAGCAAATGAAAGATTTCAATGTAACCACAAGGCAGTGCTCAGAGAGACAAGTGCTAAAGGAGAAAACAAGGAGTTCTCCCAAATCTAGACCAAATGCTGGGAGAACCCTGAACCTTGGGACTCAGATCTATTGGCCTCACACCAAACAATTTCAGTCATCAAACACCAGGATCCTCCAGGCTAACACACTGTGGGCAAGCAAAGCTTTCTTAATCATGCTGTGACCGTTCAAATGAATGTCTGCTACCTGAATCTGATTTGGGGTTGTAAAAAAGGCTCAGTTCTTGTCTTCCTCTGAATCGAAGGTTTTTCCATGCATTTTGCACTTCCAAAAGGAGCAGCTACCTAACCAGTGCAAAGTTTCTTCTCGTTATTCATCCCAACTTGCTGGCTACTTTCTAATTTGTTTAATTTAAATTTAAAAGGATGCATTTGCTATACCCATTTACATAGAAAAGATCATCATCGTATCTCAGCAAAATACAACAGTTCCACATTGATACATTGTTATCTAATAAACAGCCTATTTTCAAAGTTCCCCCCAATTGTCCCAAAATATGTACTCTTTAGCTGTTTTCTTCTTTCCCTCCAATCCAGGACCCAATCCAGGATCACGCATTGCAGTTGTCATGTCTGAGGCCAGATTTCTGGTTGTACAATTCTTTCCGGGGACATCAGGAATAGGTATTATCTGCACAAGTAGATCACATGCTCCTTAAGGGCAGTGGTTTTACTTTATTCATGGGAGTAAATAAAATTCTCTCCCCTACTGCATGAGAACCTGACCTTGGGTTAAATTCCAGCTCTGTTTCCCCAGGTTACAGAATAAAAGTCTGAGTGTTACCTAGACAACATAACTCATGGTTAAAATGACCCCTTTCCAGAACTGTGAGACAATAAATTTCTGTTGTTTTAAGCCAAAAGTGAAAAAAAAAGAGTCCTGACTTGTCAACTGCAGATGGAGTGGGATAACCGTCCATCAACTATAAAACCTAATTGGAATGCCATGATTTTTGGACTTCCTTTAGTGCACTAACTCTTGAAACTGCATGTCCTTTATGGGCAGCTGCAAGCTACACCTATCCAACTGCTGCAAGATATTCAGGCCACAAAGTGACCATTTTATGAGCCCGAATATTTACTTGGATTTAAGAAAACTCCTGGTGGGGATTGCAGTTCCCTGATTAATTTCAGAAAAAAATTAGCATCACATATAGTATTTTATTTATTGTCTTCCATTATAAAATCAGATGATTTCTTCAATTATCAGAAAAAATCATGCCCCAGAGAAGCTAAGAAAGGAACCCACAGATGCTTATAGAGAGAAAAACCCTGGAATCAGAAGCTGAAAGCAACAAACTGGGAGTAAGACCAGCAGATGCAAGCCACGTGTTTCCTAAGCTGACAGAATTGTTCCATGTAGTGGAAGCCTTTCTTCAGAGTCTAGGTACCATCTTGTTGATGCCTTAATTCAGTTATTTTCATGGCCTTAGAACTAAATTTGTGGACTGATAGATCTACTTTGTAAAAGCCAGTCCATTGGGCAGCTGCCGTGGCTCAGCAGGCAGAGCTCCGACCTGCCATGCTGGAGGTCTGGAGTTCGATCCCTGGTGCCTCCTGCCCATATGCAAATTAAAAAAAAAAAGCCAGTCCATTTATGGTGTGTTGCATTCTGGCAGCTTTAGTAAACCAAACAGTATCCAACAACCCTATCAAAATATGACTCATTCATTTCCATTAATGCAAAATATAACTCCTCTGCCTTCAATCGATACCCACATCCTCACCATAGTCAGCCGTCCTCTGTCCTGATTTCCATAACCAAATATCATTTTGGCAATTTCTTGTAACTCATAAAAATGAATAACTGTATGGAGTCTTTGTTGCCTGGAACTTTAGCTCAAGATAACGTTTTAAAATTTGTTAATGCTGTCATGTGGATCAATGGTTCCATCTTCTTTTATCACAGAGTTCCTTGACATTACATAAATGTGTTACAAAATGTTTATTGGCTTTCCTCTCAGTGAAATTTTGGGTTTCTTCAAGTTTAGGGCATTATCAATAAAGAGAGGTTATGAATATCTGTGTTAAAACAAGAAAGAAAAAAATATCTGCCAGCATATATTAAACTCCTGTTTTGTTATTTAAAAAAAAATTAAAAAGTTTATCTCTTTGATTTGATCAGTGACTGGAAAAGTATTTGCAAGCCCCCTTTGGGGAATGGTAAGAGTGGGGAGAAATTCAACTTCCCCAAGTTGAATTCTTGATATTCTCACAAGCAGTGTGGACAACCAAAGCTATAGGCTAAGCCCCCAGTCTTGGGGTTTGTTCATATGAAACTTAACCCCACAAAGGATAGGTCAAGTCTACTTAAAATTTAGGCCTAAGAGTCACCCCCAAAACAGCCTCTTTTGTTGCTCAGATGTGGCCTCTCTCCCAGCAAACATGACGAGCAGTCTCACCACCCTCCCCTGCTCTGCATGGGACATGATTCCCAGGGGTGTGGACCTTCCTGGCAACGTGGGACAGAGATCCTGGAATGAGCTGAGACTCAGCATCAAGGGATTGAGAAAAACCCTAGAATGAGCTGAGAATTAACATCAAGGGATTGAGAGAATCTTCTCGACCAAAGGGGGAAGAATGAAATGAGACTAAGTGTCAATGGCTGAGAGATTCCAGAGTTGAGAGGTTATCCTGGAGGTTCTTCTTATGCAATAAGTAGATATCACCTTGTTGTTCAAGATGTAGCAGAGAGGCTGGAGGGAATTGCCTGAAAATGTAGAGCTGTGTTCCAGTAGCCATGTTTCTTGATGATGATTGAACAATGATATAGCTTTCACAATGAGACTCTGTGAATATGAAAACCTTGTGTCTCCTTTTAGCTACTATATCAACAGAAGAATAGAACATATGGAATAAAAATAAATAATAGGGGGAACAAATGTTAAAATAAATTTAGTTTGAAATGTTAGTGGTAAATGAAAGCGAGGGGTAAGGAGTATGGTATGTATAATCTTTTTTTTCTCTATTATCGTTTTATTTCTTTTTCTGTTGTCTTTTTATTTCTTTTTCTAAATTGATGCAAATGTTCTAAGAAATGATGAATATGCAACTATGTAATGATATTAAGAATTACTGATTGTATATGTAGAATGGAATGATATCTTAATGTTTTGTTTGTTAATTTTTTTAATTAATAAAAAAAGTTTATCTCTTTTAAAAATTGCCTGAGGATCTTTCATCATTTTTATATGTTTGTGTATCAGAGTTCTGTTTAATTTGAATATCCCTGCATTAGAAAATATCATTTCCTCAATATCATACAGTTCTTTCAAGTAAGCACTGACTCCCTCTCTCACTTTCAGCCCACGTCTCAATTCCTAAATGAGCTGACACTAAGGACCCCCTTGCACTAGACTCTACCACAGGTTCCCTACTAATAATCCTCAAATCAGTTAACACAGATCATGCAACCAATGGAAGCATCAAAGGCACACACCATAAGTGCACAGGGGAGGACACCCGCTCCTACCCATTCTCTACGTTCTGAAATGATAAATTAGTCACACTGGTTTTACAACCTAATCAGAGCTGTCAAAGTCTAAAAATTTAATAAATAACTAAAACAACAATTTTTTAACCCAAAGATGCAATAAATGTTAGTGTTAGTAGAATCAGTACTTAGTATAAGAATAATCAATCCTTTCTGTTTTACAATAAGTCCATGTTCTAAGCAAAAGCAATACAAGCATTAGCTAAGTACAAACCTATCCTCAAAACCAATAATGTGCTCTTCAACAAAAATGTGTATAAGAGTTCAAGATTTCTACTAATAACTAGCATGTTTCTAAATAATTAAATTAATTGAGATAGCTATGAAAGAGCTCTGTAAACTACAAAGCAATATAAAAATGTTGTCATGACAACCAAAAGAGACAAAGATTATGTAAATTCCAAGCTTAAAAATATGTATTACAAGTTCACATTAGGTAAAATTTCACTGCCTATCAATCATTCTTTCAAGATTATTCCATACCCAGTTAAAAGATATGTTACACATACTTCCTTTGTGACAGCTACACTAATGAGGGAAGTTGTTGGAGTGCCTTTCCTTGAGTAGAAAAAAAAAAAAGAAAGAAAGCAAAGTAATTTACTGGAAATTATACTTTTTATTATCAGGCAGGCCTTTATGAGAATAAAAAGCACTATCCAATTAAACAAATAACAAATGAGCCTAGTGACAAACAAAAATCTATCCTAAATTTGGTGTATCTGGGACTTAAGGGACCACAAACCTTTTACCTGATGATTACAAAAATGTCACCAAACAATTTTTCACCTTTCTGCTGCACTGATCATAGGGAGCTGTTACTGAATCCTTTCAAGTATGAGATCTGATTGCAACAGAAATCTACCAAATCTTCACTGAAAAGCTAAGGAGAACTGTAGTTAGCCTTTTGGGATTCGAATGCTGAAAAGCACGGTGCCCTTTGACAACATCATGCTGAATTCTAAACTCTCCCAGCAATGCCTCGCGACTTGTGTGGATGGTCTCTGAGTACATTCTTTAAGTACAGATCTTATGATCACTACACAACTAGTAGAATAGATGGAAAAAGGGCCAAAGCCAACAAGTCTGGTTTTCCTTATCTAAGTTTTCCAACTGAGCGTGAAAGTTAAAAACAAGTAACTCTTTTCTCATCAATAAAATAGACATTTTTCCAGCAAATATTTTATAGACCTAAAAATTTAAAGAGTCAACAGGAACACTGGCCAAGTGCCTCAGCATCACTTAGTGATTCGCTGCTTTCAAAATATTGAATAAAAAAGCTAAACCTTAAATTCCAAATTTTGTGAATTTTGTTTTGTTTAAGTTTTTCCTTTTTAAGTTTTCTGTTTAGGGAAAAACAAGGGCTAATGCTGTGTTAGAAATAAGTCATTATACCCCAGAATCCATAAATACCAGTCTCTCAAATAATGATAACCAATTTCATTCCTCTACCCCATCATGTTGTCAACCCTTTTCAATAAGAATAATTTAGGGGCGGGCCACGGTGGCTCAGCAGGCAAGAATGCTTGCCTGCCATGCCTGAGGACCCGGGTTCGATTCCAGGTGCCTGCCCATGTAAAATAATAATAATAATAATAATTTAGATCAGGTGTTGCCCTGTATCCTTCAAGACTGCAGAATTAACAAACGATTATGCTTACTGAATCATTGTTTTGATGCATTTTCTTTCTATATGGTAGAATAGGCAGAAGTTCATCCCTGAAATTACTGAAGTTCAAGTCTCAGGTCTGTATCTACTTACTATTGTAATGGTTATTCTAATCTAGCCTGAGCTCTGTTTATATTTGATATTATAACATCCCCCTTGTTTGAATCCATAAAAACCTTTAATTCCTTAGACTTAGAGACACAGATTTTGGGGCCAATAGGCCACCTGATCTCCTGTTTCACACATGGCAATAAACTATTTCTCCCTTCGAAAAAAAAGCCATTATTACCAATGATAAAAATCAGCATTTCACACTGAGTGGGTTTGACTTAATATGTTACCTGAAAGTGTAGAATAAGTAGAAAACATTTCAATATGTTTGACTTTTAGTAGTGCCTGGAAATGGGCACTTTTATCATTTTTTACTACTGGATGAGAAAGTGAGCAAGTCTTACCAGAGGCAGGCGTTCCCGCAGATCATTGCAATGGCATTATTCCAACCGTACACTGCCACAGGGAAGTTGAATGCAGTGATGATTCCAACCAGGCCTAAGGGATTCCACTGTTCAATGAGCACGTGGCCAGATCCTATGGACGGGGGAAGGCACGGGAGATGCTCAGAGGCGAGCTAATAAGAACAGTCTGCATCTTTCATTTTCAGGGCAAAAGTACACTGGACCAGTTGGGATTCCAGATGTGATTTAATGGGTCATACTGCACAGCTGTGTGAAATTGGGGTGTTAATTAACCTGTGACAAAAGCTGCTATTGCTACACTACTTTATAAACCATAATTATATTCATTACCCTTTGATTCTTATAGGAATACTCTGTTCAACAGGGTGGTATCAGTTCCATCTTAGAAACAAGGAAACTTCAAAGAGGTGATGGAGGTGCCCAAGGTTATGTGACCACAAAGGCAGAATGTGACCAAGAGCACAGGAGTTGTGACACACAGGCCTACTCTTGTTTTGCCCAATGAAGCCTTGGGTCAATCATTACAAATGCCAGACAAGGTGGCTCATTGGTAGGGGAAGAAAAAAAAAGATCTAATAATTACATAGTTGTTGAATGGATGACCTGTAGAAATCTTTACAGTCACTATAGGAAAATTGAAAATATAAATTAAAAATATAAAGAGGGCTGTGCAATGGTGGCTCGGTAGCAGAATTCTTGCCTGTGATGCTGTAGACCCAGGGTCAATTCCCAGTGCTTGCTCACACAAGCAAAAACAAACAAATAAATAATATATAAAGAAATATTACAGCTGCAGTCACCCATAATTTGCACAAGGGGCTTCTTTTAATCAAAGGCAGCTTGAGCAACTAAGAACCAGAGCTAGGGGTGGGAAAAAAGCACAAACTATAAACTAAGTGGAAAGATGGTGCCCTCAGCTATCAATCTTTCGGGGTGCACTCATACTGCTAGCTAGGAACAGAGCACACAGCCCCTCATTCCTCAGCCCTCCTTTGGCCTAGGCTTCCTAATCTGCTGCAATGATGTGCTACCACATCTTGCTGACAGGGGCCTGTCCACCTCTCATCCCCTCGCCTCTATGCCCTTTCCCACACACCATAAGGGCAGTTCTCACACTACCGTTCCCTGGTGTACACCCTTTGGTGTCCTGGCCACCACCACAGCTGCCCTCAGGATAAAGCAGCATGCCTTGACAGGAAATCATCCCTTCCTGAGAGTCCTGCTGCACTCTACATGGTACCCAGTCCCTCCTACCACATCCTCCAGCTGTGCTGAAACAATTAATTTCCTTAAAAAGCCACTCACTCCCATCTTAAGCCTCCAAACAGGCTCCTGTCCTTAAAACTACCCCAGCCCCAGCACTCCACCCCTCTTCCTTGACATCCTTGAGTACTGTGCTTAGATTTCCCTCTCAGAGGTCTTATCCCAAGGCTGGCACAGGGGCTCTCCAACATGTGTTCTCCACTGCACCCTCCACACCCATCCCGGTACTCGCCAGGCCCCATGAGAATTACCTGTTTCCTTATCTGACTCCCACTCTAACATGTAAGTTCCTGGAGGGCAGGGACAATGCCTTATTGATCAAGATTATTTCCTGGTACCTGGCAGATGTGCAATAAGCATTTATTACACTGATGAAGTAAAAATTATCCCAAAACCTCTGCATAGATGAATGGTCTACTTTTTAAAAACATATGTAAACAAATGGAAAAGATTTTAATTGATGAGGCAGATATCAAGGCAAGTGTACATCAAAGGAGCTGCTTTCTCATCTATGTATACACCCCCCAAACTGGCAGTTCACTAGCTTTTTTAACCAGAAAAAACTATAGAAAGTGTACAACAATATAAAATGAATTAAGATTGGATAATGGATGGGACACATGAGTATTTTCTTTTTCTCTTTATCTCTTTCTCTGGAGTGATACAAATGTTCTAAAAATTATCATGGTGATGAGTACACAGCTATAGGATGATATTGTGAGCCACAGACTGTAACCATGTATGGACTGTATGTGTGTGAAGATTTGTTAATAAAAATATTTTTCAAAAAAAGATGGGATAATGCTGATATCTATCTAATTAAGGACGTAAATTTAATTTAGGCTCTTCCAACTCTGAATAAGTAGGGGATATGTACACCATTCTAAGAAAAATAACATGGTCTTTCTCAGAATATCTTTTTCCTGATTATAAATACAATATAAATACCAACAAGAAAATTTTCATAAATACAAGGAAGAGGATAATAACAACCATCAATAATCTGCCACACAGAGACAATCACTTTTTCTACTTTTTTTATCACACTTCCATCCCTTTTTTTTCCAAGTAAGCAAATGGAGTAATTTATTTTTCTCCAACAATGTTATAAACATTACAAATCCTATAAGCACCTACCCTAATCATGAAACCTCAAAGTATAAGACTGGACCTTGAAGCATAGTTTGTAATAGCAAAAGATTGAAAACACATTAAATATGCATCATTTGGGAACTGCCTTGATAAATTATTGTATCATAAAACAAAATATTAGGCAACCACACGCACACAAAAGATTTTGCCTATCCACGACTAAAATCTGTGAGTGGATATATAAAACCACATCCACAGAAAGGAGCCAGAAAGGCAAGAGGGGAACTCTTCATTCTTTACTCTTTTATTCTTTTTGAATTTTGTAATAGGAATATGTCACCTCTTCAAAAACTTAACATTAGATAATTTAAAAATAAGTAAATTCAACCTAACCACAGAAGTGTGGGGCTGTGGGAGGAAGGGCTCATGGCATAATTTGTAATACCTGCCAACAGCCTTTCATAATCAGCTTAACTCTTCCCTTTATCATTGTACATATAGATAATTTGTTTCCGGTGGGTGCCAGAATGATCACTTTACCCACACAGCTTTGTCACATTTGGGGTTATTTATTTATATTAGATTTCTGAAAGTAGTAATGCTAAGTCAAAGGATATTAAAATTAAGGTTCTTCAAATGTTAAAACAAATTTAGTTTGAAATGCTAGTGATAAATGAAAGTGAGGGGTAAGGGGTATGGTATGTATAATCTTTTTTTTCTATTATCATTTTATTTCTTTTTCTGTTGTCTTTTTATTGCTTTTTCTAAATCGATGCAAATGTTCTAAGAAATGATGAATATGCAACTATGTGATGATATTGAGAATTGCTGATTGTATATGTAGAATGGAATGATATGTTAATATTTTTGTTTGTTGTTAATTTTTTTAATTAATAAATTAAAAAATTTTTAAAAATAAAAATGAAAAAAAATTAAGGTTCTTTGAGTATATTTCCAAACTGTTTTCAGGTAGGTTGTACCAATTCACACTGGAACAGTACCTGTAAAATGGTACCTGCCTCTCTCACTCATATACTTACCACAGTAAGTTTTGTCTTTAAAAATAAAAGTGTTCTTTTTGTTTTTAACTTTTTTTATTGTATAATATAACATATATACAAAGCAAAGAAAGAAAAAAGCAGTAGTTCTCAAAGCACTCTTCAACAAGCAGTTACAGGACAGATCCTAGCATTTGTCATGGCTACCATATGATCCTCTCGGATTTTCCCTTCTAGCTGCTCCAGAATATTGGAGGCTGGTAGGAATAAATACTGTTTTTTATCATCACAATCGATTTTTTTTCTTTTTTTGTGAAAAATAACATATATTCAAAAAAGCAATAAATTTCAAAGCACAGCACCACATTAGTTGTAGAAAAGATTTCAGAGTTTGGTATGGGTTACAATTCCATAATTTTAGGTTTTTACTTCTAGCTGCTCTATGATACTGGAGACTGAAAGAAATATCAATATAATGATTCAACATTCACACTCATTTGTTAAACCCTACCTTCTCTGTATGACTCCACCATCACCTTTGATCCTTTTCCCTTTCCTTAGGGGTGTTTGGGCTATGCCCATTCTGACTATTTCATATTGGAAGGGTCTGTCACTAATATGGGGTAAAGAGATGGAACTAGCAGATGTTCTGGAGAGGCTGGGCTAGCTTTCAGGACTTACAGAAAAGTGTTCTTGATCTGATGTTTTCTCCTGTTTTAACCTACATTTCTTAGTAGAGGTTAAATATATTTTCATATATTTCTAAACGACCTGCAATTCCTCTTCTGCAAGCTGTTTGCAGTTAGAGAATTTTCTGATAGCTGTCTAGGTAAGAGGACTAAACTCTTAGCTTATCTGAGGCCATCACTTACTTTCAGAAGGCAGGATGGGTCCCCCAATCATCCGCAACAAGCCAACAACAAAATCACAAATATCCACGTACTCTTGAACTTCTCCCACACCTTCTACTAAGATTTTCCCCATCTCTAAAGACACCTAAAAATATAAAAATCCAAGCAGCACTTTTTAAAATAGAAATCATATTTTAAACATTAAAATGAAAATAAGTAAAACATATTCTGTCCGTTTTATGAAGACGAACTGTAGAAAGCTTGTTCTTCTTAAAACTCAAGAATACCTTTCATGCTTTTCTGACCACCTTGTTAATCTTTACTCTTTAAAAAAAAAACATTTTTTGAAATTCATAAATTGTGTTGCTTAAAAAAATTGCAATCCTGTAGGCGGGTCACAGTGGCTCAGTAGGTGGAGTTCTCGTCTGCCATACCAGAGACCTGGGTCCGAGTCCTAGTGCCTTAAATCACAACCTTGGTGTGGCAGGCGCCCCTGGAGCCAGCTTGGCTTGTGAGCCATGCTGAACAGTTACCAGCAACAGAGCCAGGCCGGGCCGCAGGGCCCCCAAGCCGTGGTGTGTGCAGGGCAAAGTGGCCTATGGAGAAGGAGGTGGCACTGCACCCTCTGCCCACTCCGCTCCCACTCCCTTAGCTCCTGGACACCAACAGCTATGGACACAGGCCCCACTGTCAACTCTCCCACCTCACCACTAGCAAGTGATGCCTTCCAACTCTGGAGCAAGTTTTTCAGAACCTAAGAGAAGAACAGAGTCATTGCCAGAGGTGGAGACACTGAGACTGCTCTTAACCAGCATGAAGCCTGTCCCTGGGGAAGCCACCCTCACTCCTCTGCACTCCCAGTACCTGGGTCTCCAGCTTCCTCCTGGCTGAAGAAGGACCAGCCGACCTTTACCTTCCACCTCAAGTTGGAATAATATGTGAGCCTGTCTTAAAAGACTTGGATCATAAAACTTGAGAGTATGAGCAAATTCTCAATATCAAACTAGCAGAATATGAATCTTTTGTGAAATTCATACATGACCAGATTATGCGACCATGAGACAAGGCAAACAAGCTGTGTGTCCTAAAGGTTTCTTGCATACCTGAGTACCAGGAATGACCTCAAGAGATGGCTGCAGTACATTTTTTGCAAGTGGCTTGATATAACATTTCAGCTCCAACTTCACATCCTGAGAACACTTAACTATTTCTGTAGGTCCATTTTATACAACTTGAAAGACCTTCACAAGTGTGTCTTTGTTTCTGGCTCACCAAAAAGAGCTGTGCCCTACTGTAATAGATTTTCCAAACAAAAAACCCAGAGCAGTATTTCTTAAAAGGCTATGAAGATAAAATTCAGGCAGAGTATGAGACCTCAGTAGCACTCAGCAAATGGAGTTTCCCCAAGCACAGTGTATAAGAAGCGTGCATGTGAGAGTGCATGTATGTGTATGTATGTATATTTTAAGTTATTTGTTGTGCAATTCTTTTATCTTGGGGATTCTGAGTGTATTTAATGCACGACAATTATGGTTAAAAACATCTGTCTGGTCTACAGAAGATCATTCATGCTTTGTGACCACACAGGTCATAACAGTGGATTGTTTTACGTGTAGGTATTATTGTTAAATAAAGGGACTGTTTCCAAGCACAGAACAGGAGTCACAAGCTAGGATGGACATTAGATGTGACTATGATGACACAGTAAAGGTCTGTGGTCCAGGTCGACAAATGCATGGTGAGAAATTAGAACAAACTGGAGCATGGGCCATTTGACACATGACTCTGCCTAGCTGGGTTAGGAAAATACTTTGCCTGAAAGCCTTAAAACATCCACATGGAGTCTGTGCTCCCCTCAGTCACACAAAGAGCTCCCTGGACACTGATCCTCTCCAGGAAAGGCTCTCTCCTGGGGCAGGAGCATCAGGGTTTTCCACAGCACAGCACAGGTGAGCACACGGGCTGGGCCAGGCCCCAGCAGCACCTGCTGCTGCAGCAGGATCTGGATCCTTTCGTCAGGTTTCCCCCCATATTTTTTTGCACACTATACGGTGGGGTCGCATTTCATTCTTTTTCCATGTAAGTATCACATCACTGCTGCACCATTTGTTGAATTTTTGCTTTTGTTTGTTTGTTTGTTTGCTTGGGGAAGTGCATGGGTCAGGAATCGAACCCGGGTCTCCTGCATGGCAGGCAAGAATTCTACCACTGAACCACCCTTGCACCCCCACCCCCAAATTCTCTGTAAAGGTGTCCATGTTCCACCGCTTGAAATTTGTTTTGGAAACCCCTTGCCTGAGGTTGCTTACAGGCTGCTCTTTATTTTGTTTCCAAGGCTCAGGAACACAAAGCAGCCTCTGTTTTGAGGAGGTAGAAGGTAAGTATATGTTAATTTTTTACTGGACTCTTCTAGGACCACATTTTATAAACTGCCTTGTTTCATTTACTATTGTTTCTGGAAAGAAATGTTATATTAAAAGTATTTTCATTTGATATAGAGTATTTTTTAATTAGGGCTTATTTTGAAAAATTCTGAATTCAATTCAGACGTATGCCAATAGCTTCCAAAGTAAAGTAATAGTCACAGACAGCATTCTGATCAGCTGGCTTAGAGAAATTTCTCAGATATTCACATTCAATGATTCCTTATTAATGAACGTCTCTGACTACATCTAACAAAAGACTACAACATGGTTCTTTACACATTTTCATTACATAGTGCTAATATATACGTGCAAACAAAATACTTGAACTATTTGTTTTAAAAAATCATAATCTTATACACAGAAATGTATCTCATCTCATACACAGATGCCAAAGGATCATGCATTTACAATGAAAATACTCACCAAGTTTCCTAGCACTTGGATCTTCTCCCGCAATGCCTCACCAATTTGCCTTACTATTTCTCCTCACTTGGGTGCTGGAATCTAAAAAAAGGATGGGATTTTATTGTTTGATTCAAAGTACAAGCTTGTGTCTATAACAGTTGACATAAATGTGGACTATAAGATGAAATACCACATCAAAGGAGAATTCCTAGATCACAACGAGACTCTGAGATATGGCAAGTCCCAAAACTAGTAACAGGAACCCAGAAAGTGTCCAGATGACAGGTTCATGATGGGTAAGGGATCATGCCAAGTAGAGAGAAATTCAGGAATTAAACATAACATTTTGGGATGACTCCAGAAAGCCCATTACCTTAAAATACCTGTGGGCCTCTATGGTTCCCAGAGATGTTTTCTTATGGGCCAAACTGGTTTCATTATTAAATGCTTGATTAAGCTGTTATCAACTGGAATTTAATAATCCACTGAAATCACCACACTCACTCACCAAATATTTTCAGAGCTCCTATTATGTGATGGAAAAAATGCTAGGCAGTGGGGTTAAAACAAGAAACGAGGCATGGCCCTTGCCTTTGTGAAGCTACTATCTGCAGGGAGATACAGACAAAGAATTAAAAAGGACACAAACAATTACAGATTACCCTAAAACCATAAAGGTGAAGGAAGTAAACAGACAGACACTGAGACAGAGAAAACAACAGACTTTGAAGGTAGGCAGGTAAATTGCTTTATCTACAGCATTGTTAGGGAAAATCTCTAAAGAGGTGAGATTTAAACTGAAACCTGAAAAACTGGAAAAGTCAGCCATAGGAATGTTCTTCACAGGCAAAAGAATGAACATGTAAGAGAGATCCAGGCAAGGTAACAGTTTGCTGTATCTGAAGGGCTGGCTAGGATGGTCAGCAGCTCACACTAGAGGCAAAAGATGAGGCTGGATGACAGATCCCGGAATTTGTAGTAAGGATAAGGAATCAGTTTTCCAAGAGCACTGAGAAGTCTTCCACAGATGTTTAAGCAGTGGAACATTATTTACTTTGACTTTTTAAAATCATTATCTGAAAGGTACAGAATAAATTGGGAGGGGAAAGAAAAGAAGCTGGGAGACCAATTAAGAATGTAGTATAGTAGTCTGGGTGAAAGAATATGGTGACTTAAAGACTCATAAAATAGTAGTGGTAGCAAGGAAGACAAAAAGTGGAGCCAGGATTTATTTTGGAAGAACTGGCAGAACACACTAAGGAGACAGATGTGGATTATGAGAGAAATGAAGAATTAAGGATGGCTGCCGGGTCACTCACTGGCTTAACAGTCAGGTGGGAGGATATACAGCTACTGGGATAAAGAAGATTTGGGGGCAGGTGTCAGGGATTTTTGCAAGGGATAAAAACTATAGGCTAGGGCCTACGAATTTGAGATATTTGTGATTCATGAATGGAGATGCCAAATAGGGAGTATAGATGGGTAAGGGAGATGGGAGCTCACAGGAAAGCCTAGATTAGAGAAAGAAAACTGAACTGGTTTATAGCAAAGTGGTAACAATTAAAGCCATGGAAACCGCAAGACTGAGAAAAAAAAAAGTCAAAGAATGCAGCCCAGAGAAACACCAATATTTAGCAACCATGATGAGAAGACAGAAGGAGAGGCCAAGGAAAAGCCAGTGAGGAAGAGGAAACCCTGGAAAGAAAGGCATTACAGCAGCCAAGAGCTACTGCATTTTAACAAGGAAAAGAATCATACTGAAAAGTTGTGGAAATATTGTGTAGAATATGAATAAAGAGAATGGTCATCAGTTTCAGGAACATGGAGATTACTGATTGTATAGGTTGACTGTGTCCCCCTGAAAGTTACTGAGCTCCTAACCCCCATTATTTCACAATGTGACCTTATTTGCAAGTAGGGTCATTATAGATGCATTCAGTTAAAATGAGGTCATCCACTCACTGCCCTCCTACCTCTACATGGGACATGACTCCCAGGAGTATAAATCTCCCTGGCAATGTGGGACAGAGTTCCCAGAATGAGCCAGGACCAGCAACAAGGGATTGAGAAAGCCCTCTTGAACAAAATGGGGAAGAGAGAAATGAGACAAAATAAAGCATCAGTAGATGAGAGATTTCAGAGTCGAAAGGTTATCCTGGAAGTTGTTCTTATGCATTATATGGATATCTCTTTCTAGATTATGGTGTATTGGAGTGGCTAGAAGGAAGTGCCTGAAACTGCTGAGCCATGTTCCCACAGGCTTGTTTCTTGAAGACAATTATATAATGATATAGCTTTTACAATTTGACTGTGTGATTGTGAAAACTTTCTGTTTGATCCTTCTTTTAGAGTACAGACAGATGAGTAAAAAATATGGATAAAAAATAGGGGATACAAAGGTTAAAATAAATTGGGTATATGAAAATACTAGTGGTCAATGAAATGGAGGGGTAAGGAGTATGGGATATATGAGTTTTTTCTTTTTTCTTTCTTTTTCTGGAGTGATGCAAATGTTCTAAAAATGAGTATGGTGATGAATACACAACTATGTGATGACACTGTGAGCCACTGTTTGTAACCATGTATGGACTGTCTGTGTGAAGATCTGCCAATAATAATTAAAAGAAAAGAAAATGAGGTCATCCTAGAATATGATGGGCCCTTAATCCACAATAAATCGTGTCCTTATAAGAAAGAAGAGACAGAGAGGGACACGGAGCAGGCAGACACAGGAGGATGGAGGCAGTGATTAGAGCAATACATCTACAAGCCAAGGGACACCACGGACTGCTAGTGGACACCAGGAATTTCCAAAGGGAGCATGACCCTGCAGACACCCTGACTTCAGACTTCTAGCCTCCAAAAGTGAGACAAGGGGTGCATTATTTCAAGCCACCTAGATTGCCTCATTTGTGGTATGTTGTTACCACAGGAACCTGAATCATTGGTGATCTTGACTAACAGTTTCAGTGAAATGGAGGGATAGCAGAGCAGAGGGAACGGGCTTAAGTCACTGAAGAAATCAGAAGTAAATCCAGTCCTTGCAAAGCCGGACTCTCCCTGGCATCACGGAGCGGTGCCCGGTTGCTGCACGGTGATTTGCTGTAAGAACCACCGTGGACAGAACAGAAAAGCCTGGAAGCTGACTTTTTTACCCGTTCCCTCTGCATGACAAAGGAAGACCTGAAAAATGGCTCAAGAATATGAAGTGTAATTCATGGGTTCCCAGTCAATACCAGTTCCTATATAGTGACCATTTTACTCCTGACTGCCTTGATGTCAGATGGGGTATTTGATATTTGAAACAAGCTAAAATTCCAAGAACATTTTCTTTCCCAGAAGACAATCAGGTTCTGCAGGCAGGCAGGAGGGATTCACATGTCGAGCATAGCAGCAGATTGTCATACAGAGGTGATCAGGTGGAGGGGATAGAGGGAAAGATAATTGTTGTGAAAAGAAATGCTTGAACAAAAAAGAAAAATGTGTGCTTTATCAAAAGATAATAATCTTTTTAGACATTTTTAACTAAACAGTTATGAACCATAGCTTAAACAAAAGATAATACAAGCACAAGTTATTACATTATAAATAACTTAATAACTTAATGACTAAGACTTTTTACTGATTTTTTGAATGGTCTGAAATTTCTCCTTGTATACTGAATATGCTTAATGCCTTTTAAATAGCACTTTAAGATATATTTGTGCTGTTATATATTAAGAACATTAAAAAATATTTTTTTATTGAGAGTTATCCACACACATACAGTCCAACAATATTGTATAATCAGTGGCTCACAATATCATCACATAGTTGACTATTCTTCACCAGGTTCATTTTTACATTTGTATCACTCCCAAAAAAGAAATAAAAAGAAGAAAAAAAAGAACTCATACATCCCATACCCCTTCCCCTCCTTCTCATTGACCCACACTATTTCAATCTACCCAGTTTTTACTCTTTATCTTCCCCCTTACTTATTTATTTATTGATTGATTGATTTTACATAGGCAGGCACTGGGAATCAAACCTGGGTCTCCCCAGCATGGCAGGCAAGAACTCTGCAAGTGAGCCACCATGGCCTGCCTTACTTATTTTTTTTTATCCTTTAAATTTTTTCATCTGTCCATACCCTGGATAAAAGGAACATCAGACACAAGTCTTTCACAACTACACAGTCACACTGTAAAAGCTATATAATTGAGGACTTCCAGGAAGATGGCCTAACAGAGCAGCTCGAAATCAGCCCTGCTCCATGGAAAAATTAGAGAAGGGACAGCAGGGCAACCGAGGCAGCAGTTCGGGAGTGCGGCTGACCTGGGAGAACCTTCTGCACCACACATGGCAGCCTTGGTTGCAGAGGCCCAGGAACTGAGAGGCAGAAAGGTGGACCCTGGCATGGAGTTGTGGAGCCCGCAGGAGTGCACAGACGGGAAGCCAGGACTAGGAAATAAGCCAGGCCGTGTTCCTTGGGCGCGCTACTCTCACCAGTACAGCCCTGTAACCTGCACGCACCCCAACCCCACACCCCACGCACCCGAACCCCTCACCGGTTCCTATTCCCCACGCTCCAGGCACTCCCACCCCACCAGTCCCCAGTGCATGTTCCTGCCCAACACCCCCACCCCAAGTACAGCCTAGCCCACCTCTCCTGCACCCCTCCCGAGCACTACCTCCCCTCCCTGTTCCCTGCAGGCTGCTACCAGCACATAAAGGCTGCAGGCACTAACCTCCATACTTAGGCTACCCTGTCCCCATCCATAGTGTCGCACAGCCTCACCCTGCCCTCCTGAGCTCTGTGCATCCATTTACGGCACTCCTAGGCCCACACACGTGCACAGGCCCCAATCTTATCATTCTGCTCTGGGAACCTCACTTTACAGCAGTCCTAGAACTGCGCATGTGCACAGGCCTCAGCCTCACTTCCAAGCTCTGAGAAAGTGTTGACCTGTGCAGGTGGGTCACATCTACCCCCAGTCCATGAAAGCACAACACCTGCTGCCACAGCTCTGTACATACACGGAAAGGGTCCCGTGCCTTACACCAGTGCTCACCAGGGTTACACTCCCCCAGACCAGTGCACCCACACAGTTACATCCTCCCTGGCTACTGGGCAACCATGTTCACAAGCATCAGTATAACATCCCCAATTCACGACCATACCTGCCCTGAAACAAATCACCATACTGAGTGCTCCACTCGTACCCTGCTCCCTGCTGTACAACCATCCCACAAACACAAAGCCTTAGACTACTGAAAAATCAACTCTCAAAGTAAATCAGTCAAGATATTTATATGTCACGAAGACAGAAGATCCCTAAGCACATCACAGGGCAGACAGATACAGCCCTGCCTAATGACCAAATTAAAACGCCAGAGGAGACACAGACATTGGAACAACTAATCAAAGATGTTCATACAACTCTACTTAATAAAGTGGGATAGCAGATGACATAAAGGAGATCAAGAAGACAGAAGAAGAGCACAAAGAGGAATTTGAAAGAATAAATAGAAAAATAGCAGAAATCGCAGAGTTTAATTAAAGACTGTTGACCAAATAAAAAGCATACTAGAGGCACACAACATCAGATTCGAAGAGACAGAAGTAAGAATAAGTGATGCAGAGGACAGGATTGACTTCGAAGACTCAAAATAGCAAATGGAAAAAATGATGGAAAAAAATTTAATGGGAACTCAGAGAAACGACAGACAAAGCACACAAATATAAGAATCATTGGTGTCCCAGAAGGAGAAGAGAGGAGTAAAGGGCTAGGAAGAGGAGTTGAGGATAAAATGGGGGAAACTTCCCAACCCTCATAAAGGACATAAATATACAAGTCAAAGAAGCTCAAAGGACTCCAAACAAAATAAATGTAAATAGCCATTGCCCAAGACACATACTAATCAGTCTGTCAAATGTTGAAGAGAAGCAGAAAATCCTGAAAGTGACAAGAGAAAAACAATCTACTACATACAAGGAAAACCAAATAAGACTGAGTTCAGAATACTCAACTAGTACCTCGAGGCAAGAAGGCAGTGGTATGATGTATTAAAGACCCTGAAAGAGAAAGACTTCCACCCAAACTGTCCTTCAAAACTAAGGGAGAGATTAAACTTTTCACAGACAAAGCAGTCCTGAAAGAATCTGTCAACAAGAAACCAGCCCTACAAGAAATACTAAAAGGAGGTCTGCCAGCTGAAAAAAAAAGGCAAGAGACAGAGGTCTCGAGGAGGGCACAGAATTGAAGAGTACCACTAAGGGTAATTAAAAGAATACAAAGAGAAAGAGGGAAAAGAATATATAGATCTGACAGATAAAATAAAAACGTTAAGATGGCGGATTCAAGAAACAACTTTTCAGTAACAACTTTTGAGTGTTAATGGGCTAAATTTACCAGCTAAAAGATACAGATTGACAGAATGGATTAAGAAATATAAGGCAGCTATATGCTGTTTACAAGAGACTCATCTTAGACACAAGAATACAAATAGAATGAAAGTGAAAGGATGGAAAAAGAATTTTCATGGAAGTTGTAAGAAAAGAAAGCAGGAGCAGCTATACAGATATCAGACAAAAGAAGACAATGTAAAGACATCATAAGAGACAAAGTAGGACACTGAATATTAATAAAAGGGACAATTCACTGGGAAGAAACAACAGTCATAAATGTGTATGCTCCCAGTCAAGGAGCTCCAAAGTACATGAGACAGGCATTGGCAAAATGGTTGGGAGTGATAGATGTTTCAACAATAACAGTAGGAGACCTCAATACACCACTCTCCTCTATACATAGAACAAGATCAACAAGGAAATACAGAAGTTAATAACATGAAAAATGAATTGGACCTAACACACATATATAGGTCATTACAACGAAAGGTGAAATGAAATGATCACAGTCCTAACTCCACACCTGTGTGATGAGACTGCGAGCCCTTGATGATCCACCTGGATGCAATGCACTGGTGTCAGTGTTTAGGGCAAAAATAATTTTCCAAAAAGGTATGAAAGAATGCAGCTGATAAATACAGATTTATTCCCAAGTCCTCGTTTTCCACAGGCCGGCCTCCTCAGCACAGGGGCAGCCAGTTCGCAATCGTTCCATTCCTCACCCAGGTGATATAGGTAATGAGTTGCACGTCACCAACCACGGAATCAATAAACCTGAAATGAGATTCAATACGCAGGCAGTCTCCCATCCAACCCCGAACTGCGCCTCACCCTCCTTATCTTTGCGGCTCCACCACCAGCATGCGCTCTGAAGGCATTTAGGAATTAGAGACCCCAACAACAACATGCATCCCAAAGTGGGGAGGCTGGGGAGGGCTGCGCCGCCCCGCCCGCACTGTGGCGAGGGCCCCTCCCCAAACTGCTGTCAGGCTCTCGACCACAGGGCGCTGCTGCCCGCCAACCGGTGCCAGCGTCGCCCTCCGTCGGTCTCCCGCCCGCACCCCGCCACATCGGGCGCGCTCAGGGCGCTGCGCCTGCCCACCGTGCGTGCCGCCCAACTCTCTGGGGTCCCTTCCAGCAACCTGCCCCCTCCTTCCAGACCGACCGCCGCGGCTCTCGCCACCACGCACACCCCAGGGACGCACCGCTGCCGGGGTGCAGCTTCTCCGCAGCACCGCTCCCACGCGGCCATCGACCCCTGCCACTTGGTTCCTCGGGCTGGGCGCAGCACACCTCGGGGCCAGGCTCCTGCTGGGACATCAGAAGCGGCTCGGCAGGAAACCTATTCCTGAAGCAGGGACGTCCTACCCGACAAGACACCAGGCAGGACTTCACAAACACCCCTGACTTTGGACGTGCGCCTCCGGTCCTCTCAGGAGTCGCGGAGACCTCGAGGCTCGACTGCCCTCAGAGCTGGCGGGAAAGCCCAGCGGGCGCCCCAGGTGTGGGCTAGCCGCTTGCCCCCTGGGTGTTGCTGGTCGGGTTCGACGTCGGGCGGCCTCATTCCCTGACAGCGGAGATCGATGCCTTCCTGCTGGGCACGCGGATCGCCCTGCGCCTGCCAGAAGCCTGGGAGCGTTGGAGCGGTGGGGTACCAGACCCTCCCTGGCTTTCCCTGAGCCACAGTTGCCGCCACAGCCGCGCTGGTCGGGGGCTGGGCAGTGGGTGGACGAGGCCTCCTGCTCAGCTCCACCTCCCGCGGCACCTCCCCCGGACTGCCTGCGACAGACCTTTGTGATGCAGGGGCTGAGG